>JAOBBB020036065.1:0-14986 GCA_025331005.2 Zoanthus gigantus | reverse complement strand
GAGGATTTCATCGATATTTTAATTTGTACATCCTTTTTGACCGATTAGTAGGTTTATACTAAAACAATTAGACCTCTTGGCCTTATGGACTACGAGTTTGAATAGCCCATTCGGCCTACAGACTCATGGGCTATTGACTCGCAGTCCATTCGTCCTTGAGGTCTAATTGTTAAATAGTCCCTCCCGTCCGCGCGTCCATTTCCTCTTCCCAGTCTCCCATTTAATGAAAACGCTTGGATTTTCGATTTCCCGGCGAAGGAAGAGACTGTTTTGCAGTCTAGCTATCCTCTATTCATCACACTTTGCTGTCCTTCTTCACGGAAGTTTAGGCGGAGAAAAATGATTAAAACGCCTTAAGATACAGCACTTATGTCTGATTAAAAGGTTCCTGTTGGCTCATCGCTTTCTAAGAGTGGTTTCATTGTAACCTTGCCTGCCTTATCCCTGTTGCCAAGTAAACACATAAAGTGCAAAATTTTGACACGATCTCATTCTCACCAAAACAGTCAGTCCCGTTGCCATAGTAACCAAGAGCATGTTTGCACTCGCACGTGAATGACTTGGACGGAGCAGGAGAGCATGTCGAATTGGCGTGACAGTTATCTTGGTGTGCGCGACACATGTCCGTGACTGAGAACAGAGCAAAATATTGTGTGGTTAAAGCAATAAAATAATATAAAACTGTTGATTAAGTCATGAAAAGAATTCAGGTTAAACTTTTCAATGCTTACATGATGAAGGACCTAAGAGTTATCATGGGTATCTAATGGACAGACAGGACACCAACCAAGAATTTCAAAACGAGCAACTTCTTCCATTCAATCAATCAATCCATGATGACAAAGGTAGCACATGATTACACAGAATGGATCATGAATTATTAGGGATAATAATATTGTTTTCAATATTGTGACTACAAACTCAACCAGTGAAGGTCTAGACAAAGATTCACGGACGCTGCTAAGAGATGATATAAGATCAACAATCCGCCACGTTACCCAGTTACGTTTGTTTATTTTCTATTCAAAACAACTTGTTTCGAAACTCTTACAGAAAATCCATGTTGATATAACGTTGCTGTCAAAATCTCACAAAAATGAGCCAAGATATTAAAATAACAGAATCTCTTAATGGTTTTAACGGAACTGTCACCTACCCACACAAATGGTTCCGTTAGCGGAATAACCATCTCCACATACGCAATTGAAACCGCCATTAGCGTTCTCACACACTGCACCCGGCTTTTTTGAACAGTTGTGAAGGGACGTTGAACACTCGTCAATATCTACAATAGAAAAAAAAACAGACTCAGTTAACCCTAAACGCTTATCTGTAAATAATAATAATAGGTTCACTTGTTTCGGATTGCAAATATCTGTAAAACTAAAACAACAGTATCGAGATGTGCGATCGCTGAGTATGCGTGCTGCTTAAACAATAATCGTTAGCTTTTTGATCCTCTTCAGTTTAATTGCATTCGACGTTAGGAGATACGCAACTCATAATCTTGGGATTCCTCAAGAGTGACCTTTTTCACCTTTCACCTTTTTCAAGAGTACTAATTTTCGTCATAAGTCCGCATTTTCTGCGCCATCTTGTATAGTTTATCTTGATTTGTCACTTCCCATCCCGATGCACAAATGAAAGTCGCGCACTTCGTAGCGAGTAGTTTTACTTTGTATCAGAATAAACCAGTTTTAAAGCTAATTGTAAGAGTTCTTATCGGAATTAAGAAATTTCGCAGATTGTTCTGCAAACAGCAGAAATAATTTTTCTTTTCCTAAGTTGTATCTTAGGTGTTTGTTGTTAGTGCATTTCGAGTTCTCATTACAAGTCCAACGCTCTTCACTAATCTATGATTAACTCTAATGTACATAAATGACCTCATACAAGTGATTGTAAGAAGCTCTCATGATCATGATACTCATACAGATACAGGCATTTATCCCATGCTAAAGAAAATACAACCGATTAAAAGCCAGGAAAGCCGTTGCATATTCTGCGTATGCAATGGGTAATAATCCACTCTCCTTTCTCGCCATGACGTGCGCGCGTGCTATTTTCCCGCCAGTGGTTGTACGTACGTGCGTACCGGCAAACAAGCTAAAAGTTTCTTGACAAAACTGTAAAGCATGAAAGAAGAAAACGAAGAACTGCCCAATTTTTTTTATCGAAATGGATTTTAATACACGTGGCAGAAACCAGCAATTTACAATGATTGAGTGAGAAACAGCGTAACCAAAAGACCGTGAAGAAAACAAACTTGGATGTGAAAAAGTTCCTAAGGTTTGTCCAAGACGCGCGGTATTCAGAGAAACGACATGTGAACTGTCGCCAGCTGAACTTGACAATTACCTTTCCCATTTTCTGAGATTAGGAAGCCAGGCAATGCTTTTTTCACCTGACACATGGAATAAAGTAATTATGCAAAAGCTCATGTGTATACGGAAAATACAAGTGACGCGTGGCATATTCCACAATATTCCACGATTCCACTCAAAAACATTGCATAACTAGTATATACACAATAGGGCTGCTGTTATAGGGCTCATACATAATCCCGAATAAGCAAAGACCGAAATATCAGCAGCGGGCGTTACAATGTTGTATAAAAAGCTAAATCCTTTATGAGCCAGTTGGCCCATGGAGCCGGCGCTTATCTCCGGTTTCTGTAGTGTTAAGCGGATGAGAGTCTTTGAGTCCCCCTGGATGAGATACTAATCCATCGCAGGTTAGCTCCCAGCAGACGCTGGTACTCATTTAAATACCCCGGAAGGACGGAAAGCTGAGTTAGGTCAGGCGGAAAAGAAGGTCACACAAATATTCAAATCTCGGCACAGCCGAGATCGAACTGGGGACCTTGTGGTCGAAAAGCAGAGATTTTACAACTGCGCCAACCATGCCCGCCAACCATGTTGTATAGCAGTTATAATTAGCTTATTACCTGTACACACTTTGCCATTGCCCTTATAACCAGGTTTACACTGACACTCAAACGAACCCACAACGTTGCTGCAAGTTGCGTTGTGGTGACAATCGTTTAAAAACTCATCACTGCATTCGTCAAGATCTGAAGAAGAAAAAAAAAACAGGAAACGCTTTGTTAGTATTTTTTTTATAAATTTCAGCTATTCTGTTTTTACTCCAATTTATAGATTTGTCTAAAGTTAAGTTTTTTCCGAAATTTATCTTTAGAAAAAAAAAATCTTTATTTGATTTTTGAGTCAACAACTCTTGTTTCTTATCGTCATTACTTCTTTTCACGGCTGTAAAAACAGACAAATGCATTTCCAAGTTTTCAAAAGATGAAGGGAATTAATAAAGCGTGTAATCAGGGAAGATAACATTTAATAAATAAAAAATGTCCTTCGTGCCCTCATAGCCTGGTGAAAACCGAGGCGAACGTTTGGGAGAATTCGAGGGCAGATCATTAAAAACCCGAGTTGCAGTTGAGGGTTTTCACTTGCTCGAGAACTCTCACAAACTTTGCCGAGGTTTTCACCAGGCTATGAAGGAACGGATTTTTTTACGCAGATTATTTAGCTCTGACGTCAGAAGGTGTGGATGATGTGCAGGAGAAGATTGGGAGGCTGGTGAGAAAAGCAAAGAAAGTAGGGCTGAAAGTAAATGTTAGAAAGACGAAAGTTTTAAGACTGAATTGTACGGAGAGTCGGAAAATTTGTATAAGAGGAGAGGAGCTAGGGGAGGTAGAGGAGTTCTGAAATTTGGGCGGCTTTCTTACAGGTTATGGAAGACCAGTTGAGGACATGGCAGGGCGATTGCAGAAAGCCAGGGATGCCTTCGAAAATTTAAGGACAGTGTGGAGCTCAAGAGAGATTAGTGTGAAGATAAAGCTGTTGCTGTATTCCAACATTGTAGATTCAACATTACTCTATCGCTGTGAATGCTGGACTATGGCCAAGGGTTTGGAAAAGAGGTTACAAGTCTTTCAAAGGAGATGCCTGAGAATCATCCTCCGGTTGTTTTACTCCACTTTAACTTCAAATGCAAATTTGTTGCAAAGGACTGGTCAGAGGGGCATCATTTTGAAAGTGGTAGATAGGAAGTGGCGGTGGATAGGGCATATAGCAAGGAAAGAACCACAGTCTCTTGTGTGGAGGATGGAAGGAGTCAGAAGGAAGGGGAGACCACGAGAGACTTGGAAAAGAACTGCATCAAGAGAATTACATGAAGCAACGGGACTTCAATTGGATGATGTGGTAACACACGCCCAGGACCAGAAGGCCTGGAGAAGACTCGTCGACTCCGTGCGAACCTTCACACGGAAAACATGTTATACTTCTTTTATAGATTATTGCTCACGTCATTTTCGTACTTCATAGAACTATGAAAAACACACTTGAAAGTCAATGGTCACATGTTATAAAATACGCATACTTGAGAGCAAAAATAATGTGTCAGGTTTAAAGACAATTTACTATTAACTTAATAAGAAGTGTGACCTTTTTTGCATTGCCCAGTGGAGTCTTACCATGTCTGTTCCATAGCTGGTTAATTTTAACCCTGGGTTAAGCAAAAATCCAAGCCCTCATGAACACATTCCACGTGTTTTCAGTTGTTGTCTTGAATCCGTATTAGGGACCTAGGCAACGAGGACGTGAACGCGAACGACAACGGCTCAGAAAAATAACATTTCTGGTTCGCTCTTTACTTCTTTCTGCAGGTCATTAGGGTTTTGTTTCTTTGCCTTAAAGTTTATGGATAAAAATGATTAAATGTTTCTCCATAAAGCTAAGGAAATACGTTGTAATTTTAGCGACAACTACATGCGGGTGCAGAGCTCGATCCATTCCAACGTGCTTCTATTATTCTTAGCCGTTGTCATCGGCGTAGCCATTGATGACATGACCGCGTTCGCCACAACACGCGCTACTTCAAATGACTTTTGAGATTATTTTCGGTTTGATTTATAAGTTGAAATATTAATTATATTTTCAAAATCAGCCCATTCATATTGTTATAGAGTTAAGTGTGCGTACCTTGCAAAAAACTTTTTTTCTTGTTCACAACCAATGAACCGAAAGATGAATTGTCGAAGACTAACTTTGCATCTTCCGCCGTAACGTTAGATCTGCTTTCAAAGAAGACCGCAGATTCCGATTTAACACTTCCTTTTCTAAAAGAAAAGAAATGACAAAAAGAAAAACACCGTTACTTTTGTTTCGGTTGCATTTATATGTTGACATTTTATAATGTATAAAGTAACGACATCAAAATTCAATCGATCAAAAGGACCGGGCGCCACTCTAATGCTACACACCAGTAACTTCCTGTGTGAAGATCCAAAAAGAAGTGAAAACAATTAAACGTTGTATGTTAAACAACTATGAAAAACTGACATTAATAGTGGGAAGAGGGTTGGTACTTTCATTTTTCTTTCATCCCCTCATAAACTCGTTTCCAAGTATTAAAATAAGCGGTTTAACAATCATTTATCGGTTAAAAATGGAAGATACACCAAGACTTTACAAATAAAATTGAGTTTCAAAATCACAGCTAGTACAAAGTAAATTGAACTAGCTAGAATAACAAAAGTCCTAACTTACAAGAATCGAATAACTTCACAGCCAAAGTATTTCTTTCCTACAATGGATTCAGAGAAGAGCTTGTTGATCTGTGGGGAAAAATAAAATTGTTAGTGCATCTTTAGTTTAGTCTTTAACCAAGTAGTGACCTTAATCAGCTGAATGTTAGCAGCCATGAACAACTGTTTCGACCTCTCTCGGCTTCATCAGCATGGCATAGCTTACAAACAGGCTCAGGTTCCTACAAAATTAATCAGTAAATTTTAAAATAAATCAAAGGGCTCTTAGAGCCAGCTCATTCATGTAATGGACAATAATATTAAACAGTCTAATAATCAAATCATAAATTTTTTTCAAATGTTTTAATATTTTAAAAATTGTATTACAAAGTAAGAAAAAGACATTATAGGTAATTTAGGTAAAAAAAAAAAAGAGAAGAAAAGAAAACTAAATTAAAAAAAAGGTTAGTACGGGCCTCGAACTAGGTCCGCGCACACGAAAGTCAAAAGTGTTACCACGGAGCCACGCTCGCAGGACAATTTCACTTCCGTCTACGGTCCACAAATTTCGGTCTACAACCACTTCCGTCGACATTTCACCCCAACGATACTCATTCATTGCTTGCGGATGAATGAGATAAAAATAAAAGGGGTTCCAATTTCAGTGGCATATTTGGTGTTAGTATCTCATTGCGGCCTCCTGTGGAATTAGTCCCAGGCCCCACTCCATATTGTTGTAAAATGTACAATGAACATGGCGGCCATTAAAGTCTAAGTTCATTTATAATCCGATGTTTATTATTCTTTGTTGTGGCATCTAACGATACAGAATAAACTCAGTACTATAATATATGCTACCTAAAGTTGAAATTAGCATTAGCTTCAATTTGGATTTAGTCTTCGATAGATTAGTGTTGTTTGCAGGAGGAGCGAAGATTTCTATTCCCTTTATACTTAAAAGCCGGAAATAAACTTTTTCTCCTACAAGTCATGGGGATTGTAAAACTATTTTTGTCTGATTCACGAGTGCATGTGCAGGAGAGAGAACTGCTACATTAAATACCTCAAAACAAACAACTCTTGACCATTTCTTAAATTTATCACTTCTTCGGTCTTGTAGTTCGGGCGTGAACACGGAATAATTCCCTCCTGTAATTGTCAGAGATGCCTCAAACACGCGTGATTCTGGAATGGGACGGGAAACGGCAGTAGAAATATTAGTAAAAAGAAATTAAACTACATAATTTTAAATTAAGAGACTTACTTCTGCCACTTGTAAATAAGATATAAAAATATTTTTGATTATAAAACCAAACGAAAAAAATGATATAACGACAAACACAATTATAGAACTGGGTATACTTTGGCAGAAAATCCTTGGTTTAGAACGGGGAAAGAGTTTAGATCCACCTTTACATCCAAATTATAGAACTAAAACCTTTTTTAGAAATGGGTGAGAATTTCAATCCACGTTTACACCCGATTATAGAACTAAGTGTCCTTTGGCACGAAAACCTTAGTTTCGTATGGAGTAAGAAGTTGGGTTTACGTTTACATCCAATTATACAACGAGGTATGCATTTGCACGAAACATTTTTCCAGAGGGCACAAATCCACCCATATTTACAACTTTAGCCACCAATTCAACCGAAAAGTTCTTCCTAAATTTTTACAAAGATTCAATTCGACAATCACATTACTTTTCATTATTAATTTTGTTATACCAGAATCGAATTCTCTATATTTTTTCTCCACTCAACATCCCCAAATAGTCTATTTCCCACTTGTAATCGGCCACATGTAAAAACTAGAATAAAAAATTAAAGACCTTTGCATAACTTTTCTTGTTCAAAGTACCCGGGTGGACATCTGCAAACATAGAAGCCTTCATAATTGAGACACTGTTGATCTTCGCGACAAGTTGAATCCACAAGACATTCATCTATATCTGCAGAGAAGAAAAATTAGCTTTATAATCTGCTAGTCTCTCATTCTATGTGAATGAACATTTCTCAATGTTCAGAAATACAACATTACTCATAATCATCCGAATTATTCTATGAGTTAACTGTTTCAGTTAATGATAATGAAAATAATATTATGATAAACGCCTTTTTGGGATTGGAAATTGTTTTAGCTTAACACATGCAAAATACAAGTTCACTGAAAAATTGGTCTCATAAATAGAATGCTGCGTCGGTGTTTCGATAGAAACGATTTGGTAAAGTTTTAATTTTACACTGCGTTGGAGAGGATAATGTTTACCGACATTTCGGGCCGTAGTCCTTCGTACTCTAATCTCAAAAGCTCAGTGCATATTTTGCGAAAGAAATCTCAAAAGAAGCCCATCTCGAAAAAAAAGCCCATCCAAGGGCTTTAAAGAGAAAGAAGCCCATGGACTTGTTTTCGATGTTTTCAATACATTTTATTTATTTCTGCTGTTTATCTATTTATTTTAGATCAGAATAAAATTTATTTACATCTCGACTAGTTATCAGAACTGCGTACTCGGTTAAAAATATTATGGTCATAGAAATAGCAAGGTAAATAAAGAAGAAACTGTTTTTGTTTCTGAAACATTACTTGTGCCATTAGATCTCCATTTAGGTCCACTATCTTGAAAGGTAAAAGAGGCATTACTTGCAGTTTGGCAAGAAGGTTTTTTCAGACTCCAGGAACTTTGCATTACGTCCATAAACTCGTGAAAATTTGAGCCCGATCGCACATGGCTCGAAAGAGAGATAACTTCAACTTAGAGTTCACTGATAGTGATAATTTTGGGTTCGTTGTCTTAAAATAGAGTTTACTAAAAACCCGAGTTAAACTGCCGTGGCCCAAAGGGTAGTTAAACCCAAACAAACTCTTGAGTTAGTTTACTCAAGACGAAAGAGAGTAACTACAACAAGAAAACGGTTTTACCTGTTTACAATGCTTGTTACACATTCGCACAAAATTTGAAACTGAAGTTTCAGTTTTGGTGGAGCAAATTTGAATGAGCTAGTCAATGTCTGTGTAAATGATGATTTGATCATGTCATACTTAGCACAAAAAGTTTGAGGGAGATGTAACCACTAAAAAAATGTAAAAAACTAAAGGATTTCAATTAAGAAATAAATTTTTTGTAACCAGGCCAAGAGAAACATTCTTCGGCCGGGAGGACGTATTTGTGGGAATAGGAGGGAGGGGAGGGTGGTGGATTTACCTGTACACACGTCCCCATTTCCTGAGAAACCTTGGTTACAGGTACAAGTGTACGATCCAAGCATGTTGCTGCATGTCGCATGTTTATGGCAGGCACCCACCAACTGACATTCATTGATGTCTGGTGAATGAAAACATATGAAAAAAACGATCCTTAATGTAAAAATCTTCGCTATCAGCTAGCTCGGACCTTAGTTAAAAGTTTTAGAGGTAGCAAATTGTCTTGAATACGCATGAGCAAAAAGTGTGTTTAGGTGAACTTATCCAATATAAGCATTTACCAAAGCAACAGATATCTATTTTAACGAGTTCTGATTGGCTCCCGTAGCTCGCGATATCGCAACTATATTATATAAATTGATTTTGCGGTGGATTTAAAATGGCGTCGCGTTTTCATCGATTACAAAAGAAGACAATGTTGTTTTAAAAGAAGAGAATTCAAGGAAAGACAAAAAGAGGGAAACAAAATTAGTTTTTTCGTTGGCCTTCTAATACAGAGAAACAAGTGGCTGGCTGATAAGAACTAACCGTGCAGTTAGCACGTCAGAAGAAAGACCTGGCGCTCTATTATAATGAAACTACTATAACGCTAAATAGACCTGAGGCAGCTAGCCCTTCAGGGG
Source organism: Zoanthus gigantus (assembly GCA_025331005.2). Lineage (NCBI taxonomy): Eukaryota > Metazoa > Cnidaria > Anthozoa > Zoantharia > Zoanthidae > Zoanthus > Zoanthus gigantus. The sequence continues at coordinate 5,617 of JAOBBB020036065.1, read as the reverse complement.
AAAACCCTGGCGTTTTATTAGGATGAAACTGCTGTCCGTGCTGTTAAAACCAAAACGAGGCAGCTAGCCCGTCAGGGAAAAGCCTTGGCGTTCTACTGACGATGAGCACGGTGATCTTGAGGGTCTATAGCGGGTTGAAAACAATCTTAAATAAAAACAGAGCCCTGTTTCAAACGTCGAACTTCACATGTGCCGAATCTAATGCAAACGAGGTTGAACAAAATAATTTACTCAATTAGCATTAGACTCGGCACATAAGATTCGACATTTGAACTAGGCCTTAGAACGATGAGTGTTTGTCTTACCTGTGCAGTTGAATCCATCGCCACTGAAGCCGTTCTTACAAGAGCAGTTGTAATCGTTGTATACATTATGGCAAATTGCATGGCTACTGCAGTTATTTAAAGAACTGTTTGCGCATTTGTCGACTGGAACTATAAATAGATGGAAGCACAATAACACTTAATCCCCTCTACTTAATACAAAGCCAGTGGTTCTTGGGGCAAGCACTTATCTTCGTTTTCTGTAGAGTCCCCCTGGATGTGACACTCATCAATCGCAATTGAGATCCCAGCAGAAAATGATACTCATTTTACCTAAACTCTCCAGAATGAGACACTTATCCATCAAAGTTTAACTCCAGGCAGAAGCTGATACTCATTTTACCTAAACTCTTCTAGATGAGACACTAATCCACCACAGGCTAACTCCCAGCAGAAGCTGATACTCATTTTACTTCAATTCTCCTAGACGAGACACTAATCCATCACAGGCTAACTTCCAGCAGAGGCTGATACTAATTTTACTTCAATTCTCCTAGACGAGACACTAATCCATCACAGGTTAACTCCCAGCAGAAGCTGATACTCATTTTACCTAAACTCCCTTGAACAAGACCCTAATCCATCACAGGCTAACTCCCAGCAGAAGCTGATACTCATTTTACTTAAACTCTTCTGGATGAGACACTAATCCACCAAAGTTTAACTCCAAGCAGAAGCTGATACTCATTTTACCTAAACTCTTCTGGATGAGACAATAATCCATCAAAGTTTAACTCCCAGCAGAAGCTAATACTCGTTTTACATAAACTCTTCTAGATGAAACACTAATCCATCACAGGTTAACTCCCAAGAGAAGCTGATATTCATTTTACCTAAACTCCCTTGAACAAGACACTAATCCATCACAGGTTAACTCCCAGCAAATACTGGTGCTGGTACTATAATAATCGGAAAGAAGGTAGGTTACACAAGTGTTCAACCCTCGACAAAGCACAGCGTCGAACCTGGGACCTTGCGGTTGAAAATACTTATTCAGTGCTGTTTCCTGAATGATGGAGCAGCAATTTTCAAAAATGTGGTTCAACCATATGTAAAACTAAAATACTTGGACTATTAAAAAATATACAATGATATTGTAGAATAATAAGTAAAAGCTAAGATTAATAGTAATAAAATTAGAATGGGAAGTTTTTTACTGTACAACTTGAGTTTTAAAACGAAAAATTTTAAGTGATGACTTAAAAATTTCTAAAATTTTGGACCACAACGTGCAGTGGGAGTGTTTTCCAGAGTTTTGGTGCTATAACAGAAAACGCTTTCAATCCACGCGTTTTAAAACAGCAACGAGGCTGCACTAGTATAGATCTTTGCTAGATGAAAGCAGTGACCATCATGGTTTATAGCCGATTAAAAGTTCGTTTAAATATAAACACGCTAATCATTAAAGAGGCTATGTTACATTATTTCAGCATCTTTTTAAAATCCCAAATATGTCTTGCCCTCAACTGAACTCCAAAAATAATGGTCTAGGTTTGTTATTTAAGACTATATTATGACCTTTATTCTGTTCGTTGTCATTGTTACTACGGATGGCAAGGATAGAAATGGATTGAAACTTGAAAACGTTGGTCCAACCTTTTTAAATTCCAGTAAGAACAGTTTATAAGCCATACAACAGCAAAATGGGGAAAAATTTTTAATATCAACACACAAAAATAGGAAGGAGGGCGCAGCAATTTACTGCTGGTTTTTATAATTCATGACACTTCAAACCTGACTGCGTTTCAATCGTTATGAATATCTTGTTTTTTATCAAAAGAATCAGCGTTTTCCTCATACGTTCTGATCCAAAGTTTGGTTTTGTAACTAAATAACAGCAGGTTACCAAAACGGGCGGGTGTGGTTTGCGCAGTTGTAAGTTCTCTGCCTTCCGAACACAAATCCCCAGTTCAATCTCCGGCTCTGCAGAGATTGGAATATTTGTGTAAACTTCACTTTCGCCTAAGCTAACTCAGCTTTCCATCTTTCCGGGGTAGGTATATGAGTTCGATAATGCGATGGATAAGTGTCCCGTTAGAATCAAACTCTCATCCACTTAACACTACAGAAACCGGCTGCTTGGGCTACTTGGCTTGTGAAGGATTTAGCTTTTCTACCAAAAAGAAACGCAGTACTTGTACCAAATTCGAGAAAAAAAAATAAAAATTCACCACTAAGGTACTGGTGTTTTCTAAAAACATGATTTTATTACAATCTAAGCTGTTATGTGGCCGACTTATAGTGAAAATATACACTTATGGTGTCTCGACTGTACAATATTAACTTTACGACAAAATCCTTAGCTAATAATGGATATTGAATGCTTAAAACGAAAAAAGGAGAGACGTTTTTTATTCAAACTATACTAGACTATCCTGGTTTAAATACAAAATCATTATCAAATACTAACGAAAAAGAAAACAAAATGGACGTACCTGATACGGTGGAAGAAACACTGGTAGAAACTGAAGTAAGAAAGACAGATGGTGAACTTGAAACAACATTTTGAAAAACTGTAGCTGAGAAGGGCATAGCCGAACTACTCTTGATCTGTGATCCCCAGACTGTAGCCAAAAAACTTTTTGAAACAACGCTACTAGCTATTGAAGCTAAAATAACTGCCGTTGTAGTAAGTGGATCTCGTAATGAAATGGATTCTGTAATTTTTCGAGAAAAAGAAAAATGGATCATTGTTGTATTCAACGAAGTTAGTAGGCAACTTGCGACCATTTGAATTGCAAAAGATGAAACAGATAAATACCTATTAACAAAAGCTAGCATTCCTAAAGTAACAGTAGACTATGTTAAATTTAGAAAGAATCCAACAGTACCTGTTGTTGTGTTAAAAACTACTGTTTTTGAAGTATCCATTGTAACGTTTAGCGACAGGGAAAGAAGACCTCTTGTTGTCTTTATCACACCTTTTGTAACAGCAGACATTGTTACGTTCAGCGAAGGAGCAACAAAAACGGTTGTTGTGTTCATCGCACCAGGTGTAGCGGTAGACATTCTTACATTTGGCGACAGAGAAACAAAACCTGTTGTTTTGTTCATCACCCCCAGCGTAGCAGTGGATATTGTTAAATTTGGCGACGTAAAGACATATGCTCCTGTTGTCTTCATAAAAATTGTTGTAGCAGTAGACATAGTACCGTTTGCAGAGGCAGCAATATTCACTAAAGTTGTGTTCATCACAACCGGTGTAGCAGTAGACATTGTTACAATTGACGAAGAAACAACAACAGCTATTATTGTATTCATCACAACTGTTGACGCAGCAGACAAAGGTACGTAGGGTAACGAAGCGACAAAACCTGTTGTTCTGTTCGTCACAATCGGTGTAGTACTAAACATTGTAACTTTTGAGGACGGAGCAACAAAAACTGTTGTTTTATTGATCACAACCGGTGTACCAGTAGGCACTGTTACATTTGAGGACAAAGAAAAATAAGCTGATCTTCTGTTGATCACAGCAAGTGTACCAGGAGATTGCAGTGCGTTTGAAGACGGAGCAAACAAAAGGGTTGTTCTGTTGATAACCACCGGTGTAGCTGTAGACATTGTCGCCTTTGAAGAAAAACCGACAAAAGCTGTTGTTTTGTTCATCAAAAAAGATAAACTAGATGACATTGTTACGTTTCGAGAAGCAGCATATTTAACTGTCGTTGCATTCATCATAACCGGTGTAAGAGTAAACTGTGTTATGTTTAATGACGGAGCAACAAAATGTGTTGTTCTGTTAACTTTAAATGGTTTAGCTGTAGACAATGTTACGTTTGAGGACTGAACAACAAAAGTTGTTGTTCTGCTGATGTTAACTGGTGTAGCTGTAAACAATGTTAGGCTTGAGGATGGAGCAACAAAAGTTGTTGTTCCGTTGATGTTAACTGGTGTAGCTGTAGACAAGGTTACATTTGATGAATCAGCAACAAAAATTGTTGTTCCGCTGATGTTAATTGGAGTAGCTATAGACAATGTTACGTTTGAGGATGAAGCAACAAAAGTTGTTGTTCTGCTAATGTTAATTGGAGTAGCTCTAAACATAGTTACCTTTGATGAATCAACACCGAAAATTGTTGGTCTGCTGATGTTAACTGGTGTAGCTGTAGACAATGTTACGTTTGAGGATGGAGCAACAAAAATTGTTGTTCTGCTGATATTAACTGCAGTAGCTGTAGCCAATGTTACGTTTGAGGATGGAGCAGCAAAAATTGTTGTTCCGCTAATGTTAACTGGTGTAGCTGTAGACATTGTTACGTTTGAAGAAGGAGCAACAAAAATTCTTGTTCTGCTGATGTTAACTGGAGTAGCTGTAGACAATATTACATTTGAGGATGGAGCAGCAACAATTGTTGTTCTGCTGATGTTAACTGGGCTACCTGTAGACATTGTTACGTTTGATGAATCAGCAACAAAAGTTGTTGTTCTGCTGATGTTAACGGGTGTAGCTGTAGAAAATGTTACATTTGAGGATGGAGCAACAAAAATTGTTGTCATGCTGATGTTAACTGGAGTAGCTGTAGACAATGTTACGTTTGAGGATGGAGGAGCAACAATTGTTGATCTGCTGATGTTAACTGGGGTACCAATGGACTTTGTTACGTTTGAGGATGGAGCAACAAAAATTGTTGTTCTGCTGATGTTAACTGGGGTACCTGTAGACATTGTTACGTTTGATGAATGAGGAACAAAAGTTGTTGTTCTGCTGATGTTAAGTGGTGTAGCTGTAGACATTGTTACGTTTGAGGATGGAGCGGCAAAAGTTGGTGTTCTGCTGATGTTAACTAGTGTAGCTGTAGACATTGTTAAGTTTAAGGATGGAGCAGGAACAATTGTTCTTCTACTGATGTTAACTGGGGTACCTGTAGACATTGTTACGTTTGATGAATTAGCAACAAAAGTCGTTGTTCTGCTGATGTTAACGGGTGTAGCTGTAGACAATGTTACGTTTAAGGATGGAGCAGCAAAAATTTGTGTTTTGCTGATGTTAATTGGAGTAGCTGTTGACATGGTTACGTTTGAGGATGGAGCAACAAAAGTTGTTGTTCTGCTGATGTTAACTGGTGATAATGTAGACAATGTTACGTTTGAGAATGGAGCAACAAAAGTTGTTGTTCTGGTGATGTTAACTGGAGTACCTGTAGACAATGTTACGTTTGAGGATGGAGCGGGAAAAGCTGTTGTTCTGCTGATGTTAACTGGAGTACTTGTAGACAATGTTACGTTTGAGGATGGAGCAACAAAAATTGTTGTTCTGCTGATGTTAACTGGGGTACCTGTAGACATTGTTACGT
>JAOBBB020035976.1:0-14990 GCA_025331005.2 Zoanthus gigantus | reverse complement strand
ATCACAGAGTGAATGAAAAGGAAGCCTCTTGAATATTTTGAAAATTTTTGGATGACATTTGAGGGAGGAGATAGATTCTATAAATGTTGTTTTTCAAGTGACATTTGAGTTTGATGGAATTTTAGTGAAGTTTGAAACTTAATTTTGGAGTTAATATTTGATAGAAGGCGACATTACGAAGTTGTTCTGCTAAGGAACATTAGCTGCGAGTCTGGAGACGTGACATTGGCAGCGTTTTCGAAAAGTTCCGTATTTGTTCGTCCACACGTATAAGAGTAACAACGTTTTGAAAAAGTTCCACTTTGAAGAGCGTTTTCGAAAAATTACGTTTTTGGAGATCTTTTTCATGGGATATGTGTGTACGGAAGACGTATTCGTAAAGCGTGAAAAAGTTTCGTTTTCAAACAAAACAGATACGTGCACGTGGACGCATGGAGCCTAAAGTCATAGTAAAGATTGAATAAAATGGCACTAGATACAACACAATCTTATAGTCCGCCGTTCGGGTTATTAAACGTTAGCTTTCAGACTTTGATTTACAAAAATTTAAGACTCGCTTATCAAAGAGGCAGATTACCGAGTAACTCGATCATATCAGTTTTAAAACCGTTATAATTTTGTTAAAAGTTTTCCCCGACACATCAGTACTGATGCAAAAATTTGACATCTCAAGAAAGCATTTCAATAATCATAGAGGATTGAAACATGTTACTGAAGTATATGTAACATTGTAACTCTAGGGCGTTGGAATTGCTTAGAAGGACTGATAGGAAACATATTTAGATATGTAACCCAATAATACCTAATATGAACTCTTCTTTATGGTTCTGACTTTCTGTACTGAAAAGACGCAATAGTTCTCATTTCGATATTGACTGTAATTGTGTTAAACTGACATTAGCTGTCAAAATACGTTTACCTTGTGCCATTAAAGGCGGTTTAGAACGAAGAAAATTGCGAAACAACGAGTACGTTCGTTCTTATTTTAACTTGTTCACACTTCTCGATAAGCTTAATATTAGTCTTAAATCGTAAGATATAGCCACGAAAAACTTGGGCTCTCCGTTTTTTTGTGCTTGTTTCAAAATTATACTATTTCAAATACACTCACTTTCCACTACATCTTTTATCCTCGTATTCGGCTGAAATTAATATATTTTACTACTGTATTGTGACAGCTAGGCTGAAACTTTTATAATAGGTCTCCCTTTTCATATATCGCATACATAGCCAACACGTGTAAAATTTTAAAGCTTCTTGTATTATTTTAACGATGTTAAATATTTTCAGTTATAGATGGCTATGCAAGCATTACTGAGTATGTAGTCGTAGATTTAGTATCCAATTTAGAATGTATTATTTTTAGAATCCTTCGTTTGTTGCTCAATAAAATTTTTTATCCGCTGTTATTTAAGTTGATACCTCCACTGTTTACCACCCCGAAGTCAACAGTCCCTGGAAAATAACGCATCTGGAATTTACCGAAGCATAGATTTGCTAACATTCCTAAATTCCTAAGCATTAATTTAATTTTAGTTTACATCATGTAAGAGATGAAAATACCGCGTTCAAAAAGTTTTTGTTGTTACGAACTTGGGACGCGACGCTTCAACTCTTAAAGTTAAACAAGTTAAACTTAACTAATCCTAGTTTCAACTTAAAACCATAAGCTTTTATTATTAGAAGTGAAAAGTTGACCTATAGGCCTTGTATGGACAATAAACTTTTGAAAACTGCCTACCGATAGTTTTTTAAACAACGCCAAAATTTAATCTTAGTGTTTGCAAACATGACGCTTTACGTAAATCAAAGCTAAACTTGTTGTGGTTACCATGTTTTTTCAATTCAGAAACTTTGCTGTTGTTGAGGGCCAATTTCTCTAAAATTTGAAAATCTGGCAAAGATATTTTAACCATTCTTTAAAATTAATTTGCAAGGGACTTAATTTTTGACAATGCGAATCGTTAGGCAGCCGTTGAAATTTTTGGTTTTATAGTTGGAAAAGCAGCTGTGAACAGCTGCGAAAAAAACATCTGCGCTAATACAGTTCATGTCTCTAAGATAAAGTAGGGTCCCAAGACAGGAATTTAATAGTGCATCTTGATAACTAATGTAATTAGCCCCAAGTATTATTCTCAATACCCTTTTTTTTATTGATTCAATATGGTTGGATAGATGAGAGTCAGGGAAGAACATACCGGCGACACATACTCTAGGACTGATCTAATGAGTGCGCAATACATTCTTACTAAATCATTCAAACTGACGCCGGCTCTTTTGAGAAGCCTGAGGTTATGTAATGGCTTATTGACCTTATCATAAACGTATTCAATATGCGTATCCCAGGATAAGTCCTGGCTCACATAAACATCTAGCATTTTATAACTTGAGACACGTTTGATGACACTGCACATCAACTGGAGGCTATTGAAAACAGATGAACATCGTCTTTAACATTGGTGTGAACTAGGTAAACAGTTATTAGACATGTCTGAAACAGGGTGTTGATTTAAGGTCTGGTCATGAATAGGGTAAGGTTTTGGGAAGCAGGCAGCACACCTCTACCCAGTTATTTGGGAGTACCTCCCCCCTCGGGATATATACTTACTCCTCAGCCAACTGCACTTGTTCCAGTCGATCTAGGAATTCTTGCTCTTTCTTCAATTTACTAAGTTTGTTATGTTTCACGCGAACCTGAAAATAAAAAATCAGATGTATTCACCTTCTGTGCCTGTTACGTATACATGATATTTCAATACTCGAGTTAAGCCGAGGCATCCAGAACCCATTCCTTTTTTGTCTGAGAATGAGCTTGGCTACAAAGCCGATTGAGCCATAATCAGTTTATAACAAGTACAAACCTGGTCAGCCAGTTCCTTGGAATACTTTTCTTGTATGGCCCCCCTGGGTGGTGTCATTGGTCGGTTTTGAAACACGTAAGAGCGCTACAATAAAAAGCATCATATTAAATATGACATCAATTATTTCTCATGCAATTACTCTTTGAGGTCGGCGTACGCCAGATATACAACACGTAATTAAGACAACTGGAGGTTGAAATTTTCATTATCTCCAACGTCGAGTAGTGTAAAGAACTGTCGTTTCAAGCGTTAGTTCTTCGTCTGAGCAACTGTTATCTAGACAACTCAAGAGGCTTTAATTTTAATGACCTTCAACCTAAGTAGTGTAAACAAGTTGATGTTTTCGAGAACTATACGTTAGCTCAACTTATTTAAGAAATGAGAGCTCTATGTAAATAGAGTTTATTGCTCACAGTCTTTGATTTTTTACAAGAAAAGCATTATGAGTGAGGTAATGTAGCAAAAGTTTTTCTTGGTAACTTTGTCTGCGGAAGAATTCTAGTTCCTTTTGAACCAAGTTTTCGCATATGTCGCATCATCTTCGAAAAACATAAGCGTTTGAGTAAAATAACGGTTTGTCAAACATGTTTTCAAAAAATTACTATTAATATAAACATTTGCAAGCCCGTTCTCCAAAATTATTTAGATGATTTTGAATACAAAATGTTTGCTCACGATGAAAAACAGATAAAACTTTTTTTAGTTTTCTCTTATTACCTATCGCCTGAATATTATAACACTGAGCATGCGCATGTGCTCAAAAAAGCGTTAATCTTTCTTCAAAGCAACTATAACTTACATAACACACTGAAATTTTATGACCACAAGTGTGTTTTCATAGCGCAATAAAGCACGAAAATGACGCAAGCAATATGGTTGGCTGTCGAAGAAGTACCTAGGATCGGAGTTAAGAGCCTGCTGGGAGAAATTTGTCTGTTTAAAACTCCAAGCTGAATATAAGAACACATTTAGCCAAAAAAATCAACAGGTTTTTATATGTGGGGTTAGACAACATTTTCATAAACACTTTGACCAAAAGTCTGGCTTGAATATGGAAATTTATATTATACAATACTGAAAATATAATGCAAAATGCAACAACAGAAAAAGAAACCGTGTTTGGTAAATGAGTGCTAATTATGAAGGACAAATACCATTTGTAGTAATAAACAACAGTATCCTACTTTATAAAAATTAAGAACCTAATTATGAACCTATTTAGCCAAAACTTCCAATAAATACTTCAAACTATAAGGATCTATTTTGCCAAACTTCAAAAAATCTACATGTATTCTTAGCATGACTACCGTCTAGAACCGTAATACAATGGAACAATCTGCCTACCTCTATATTTAACGAAAAATGTAACCTGGAAACTTGCATAAAATCAGTAAAATGTACCATATTCCTCTAAACTAGCTAATTTGTAGATGATCTCCCGACCATCAATCCTCATCTGTGAGGGGTAGGTTGTATGTGGTAAATAATTAAATGAAAAAATAAATAAATCATAATGAGTGCACACCAGCTCACACTTTCTGTTTTGATGTTCGTATTAGTCATCCGATGATTGAAGATAAAGTGATTATTAACTGAGGATACAGTGTAACTTCATACAAAGTCATTCTCAACATTTTGAGTAAATCTGTCATCGATTGCAAATTTTAAAATAAAAACAAATACCGTTTTAATTTAGAACCGTTTTTTTTTTTAAATTTATGTTGAAATATAAGTTGATGAAATTCATTCGCCAATTGTCATCACCTTGAATACGTCTACGAGTTCTGTTGCTTGTACAAAATTGCTCGACTTAAACAAGAAACTTTCTAATACAAATGCTATTTCTACAATGTCTTCTAAGCCAAGTTGAATTCAGTTTTGTCAACAACTTGATTGTTATTTCTAATAACTAATTTATGAATATTTGAGCCAAAAACTATTTGCTATTAAATATTGTAAATTAGCTTTCTATAGTATATTGCAATTTAAAACAGTTTTAGATTGTGGCATATGAAAAAGATATTTGATGCCATTACAAAAATCTGACAAAATAGTAAAAAGATAAAATTTAAAGTTTTATCTTCAAGAACATATAGTTTTGAAAGGATAATTTTCTATAGCAAAAGCCCTAACAAAATAATGATACAATTGATTTCTTTTCGGCCTTGTATTTCCCAAAGAAAACCTTGAAAATGAAAAGATAACTGATGCTTCTATCGCATATGCAGTATTTGTAGAAACTCTTATTGTAATCACAATTGTCTTAAAGTTAAAAAAAAAACAAAAAACAAAAAAAAACATTCGCATTAAGTTGAAATCCACTAAAAATATTTAAGGCTTGTGATTAGTTAGATTGGCAAATCAAGAACCAGCTAAGCAGGAAGAGCGAGGGATATCTAGGAAATCTAATGTTTTCTCTGAAAGAAAGAATAAAAATACTCTTTCCATTTTCAAATCTTCAAAAGCTTACAAACAAAGATGTGTATATAATTATACACACACCTTGTCCAAAAAATCATAGTACTTAAAATATATACGAAATTCAAATAGATTCCTTGTGTTTTGCCAGTTGAGGTAAAATAAAAAGAAAAAAAAAGAAAGGAAATTAAACGCTGGCAACCGGTGACAAATGAAAGAAATAATTTTGCTAATGCTTACATAATAAATATTTGAGGGCGCATATATACTTCAGAGTAGTTGCCCCAATTTACACTTGGTTTCTGTTGCCCCATCAATCCAAATATTCTCTACGGTCACTAAACATAGCAATGGTGAAAGAATACAGGTATAGAACTCATTAAACAAGCGCCAAAATGTTTTTGTTTCTAAAAAATACAATTATGAATTGCTTTACTTTTTTAAAATTATTAAACCTAACGTCAAAATAATGGATTTCGGTCAATTTAATCTTCCTCTTTTTACCACTTGGTCATCAGACTATTAACCCAAAAAATGTTAACCAACATTTTAGCCGTACACACTGCAGTGTCAATCGTTTAACAAACCTAAGAGTTTGAGAAAAAGGAAGAAGAAAGACAGAAACAAAAGACATTGTTGTTACTTAATTTAAGGTGTTAAAAAATAAAGTAGAATTTCACTTACTCAACACAATTAATTCAACAGTTTCTGAGGGCAGACTTGTTATACTGTCGATGGTGCATCTATAAAGTGCATGATGCACTTCAGTGACGTTGGTAATTATTAACGTAGCTTTCTTGTTCCTATCCACACTAATGTGCTCTTTATCTTTAAGAATCGATATTCCTGATTGGAGAGAGTTTATTGCCAGGTTATTCCACTTATTGGCTTCCTTTTTTGCCCAGATGATTTGAAAAAACCCTGAAGTTGTTTCGCCCGGTGCTAATTCATAGTCCCAAGTCAGTGAAATATCGGAGCCCTGGAGAACATATTGAGGACTTTTCGGAGTCACAGTCCACGATAATCCATCTGACATGAAAATAATATAGTTAAAGTTAAAGAAATTATTTGAAGAACAAATAAAACTTCTCAAGATTGTGAGAAATCAAAAGCTTTCATTCACTGGAGCGTTTGTGAGTTCCTGGTTTATTTTTTGTGAGTAGAAAAGTGTCATTACTGCGATTTTTTGAAGCGTGTTAGTTAATCCAATTTTCAACAAGCAATATGTATCAGAAACAGAAATGATTTGCACTGAATGTTGTTATTTAATCATTCTTTGTAGATTTGTTCAAAAGACGACAAATTTGAGCAGAAAAAGGCAATTTTGATTTGAAGCTATCTCGCATGACGAAAACTAGATGTATGTTTAGAGAAAAGGAAATTGTTTCGCAAAGTCTTAATGATGTAGAAAAAGTTAAACAAGTTGAACATACCTGCATGCTTTCGAATCCCCAAAACCCACAATAAACACACGAGGGCAATTCGAACCATCTTAGACACTTTCCCGTGTGTTACATATCAAACAATTAATCGTATTTTGGACATTGTAACAATCGGACATCACAAAGTTGAAACAAGTCTTAACATTTGTTTGTAGATTTCAGATTTTATTATTTTTGTCTGATATCCAAGCGATTGCACATTATTCATTGTTTAGGTGTAAAAACTAGAAATGACGTGATAATGAGGCCTGATTGCCAAACTAAAGGCAAACACTGCAAAATATTGCTTAACAAAAAGAAGATATAATTAACAAGCAAGCAGCGATTGACGTAAGTCATCCATCTGATTGGTTGATTAAAACTAAAACTTTGTTTGGAACAATGAAAGCAAATTTTACAAGTTGATTTGCACTCGACCTTAAATTTCTGATTTTTGTTATAAGCGTGGTGTCTCTTTCTTTGTTTTCGTTAACTGTAATGAAGTGATAATTGTCCAACTCACATACATTTTATTTTACTTATTATTAAAATAACATTGAATTACGATCAAAATCATTTGTTATTTGCTCAAACCTTACACTGACTAATGCACGAAATAAAATCCTTTTTGGAAAAAAGATGTGGTTGTGCAATATAATAAAGAAAATATATATTAAAAATGATCAAATGATAATACTTATGTTTTTCTCTATTTAGTATGCATTCCGTTTTACACGAAGAGATTGATTTAGTATTTAGTCTAAAATGAATCGAAAGCTAGCTAAATGTAAAATCATTATGCCAACCGAAAAATACTTAAATTTGAGAATAAATCGTTTGCTAAAAGGACAAGATTTCAATAGGATTCTAAGGCGTATGCCTTCTGCTCTCTATGATTCGTTTCTCAAGTTTTTCAAACCACACTGTAGAAACTAACCGAAAAGAACAAAAACAAAAAAAATCAACTAGCGATTAGTTTTAACGATAAACTAATTATATATATAAATAAATTCACATTGTTTTTCAAAAAAAGAAATTATAAAATAACTCCAACCAGGCATACTACCTAGTAACTATATTTGATATCTTGAGGCATATATATAAGAGAGTCGACGAACTCGACCATGGCAATTAGAACGGCAATGTAGCTCTAGTAGCAGGGAATCGGTAACAGCAAGAGAGGATGAAGGGTAAGCCGTTAGAGAATGAATCTCCATATAGGTCTTATTCTTAGTGTAATCCCTCTTAAGTTATCTTTAGACATGGTACCCAGCTCTTCCGCGGATATTACTCGCTTGTTGAGTGGAAAGAGCTGAGTTTCATGTCTAAAAATAACATAAAATTAAGAGGGAAAATCCTTGAAAAGGCCTATATCAATATAAAGACAAACTAGACCGCCATTCGGCTACGATCGCATTTTATTTGCCAAAGGCCTTTCGGCTCATGCCCTCCTCAGTGACAAGTAAACTACAGAGTGGCAACGGCAGCACTAGTCCATAATCAGTATAAGTATACAAAAGATATGTTGGGATCCCTGTGCGCAACGCACAGGGATCCACCCTGTTTAAACCAAACGGCTCACTGAAACGCATTTACGAATCCGGTAGTTCGTGTTATGACATTGAATTTAAAAACCTCGTTAAATCCGGAGGAGGATTCACTCTTCTACCCTTCATACTCTCATGTTAACAAACTGTAGTTTTAAAGTACAGCTCTCATCATTTCAGGATTCTGGTTACTGAAACGGCTGATCGTATTTGACAACAACAACAACAAGATTAGTTACAGGGAAATAACATGAAGTACGCAACTGTTTCTTTAGCTTGATTTTACACAGTGTAATTGAAGTTGCCTTTTACGAAATGGTATCGATGGTTCTGCCAGTAATAATGTTTCTTTCTCTTAAATTGTTTTCCTATGTTGAAAATTTTTTTTCAAGGATCAGATGTTGAAAATCGGAACAAAAACAAAAAGTCTCGAATGATTTTCCGGTGTGGCAGATAGATTGGCCACCAGACTGATTCCTTCCTACATTTGCAGTTGTTCTTTTGTTTTGCTTCACCTTACAAATTAAATTAGAAAAATTTAGATTCTGTGTGTTTCAAATCAACAGGGGCTAGCCCCTGAGCAGTGATGGTCTATTAAATATTCAAATGTCAGTCCTACAAAAATTTTCCTAAATAATTTTCTAGTTTCTTAACATAAATAAAAACGAGATCTCAAGTTCGGTTTTCGTATACCAAAAAAAGGGCACACATGATGTTATAAATTAATTTCCACAGTAAAATCAGTAATATCTCTTGGGATAAAACATAAGATTTTAATCATATATATATTTTCATAAAGCTTAAAGCTTAAGCATCCTACTATAATATCAACGAGATCGCGAATCCCATTGAAGACTGGTTTTGCTCAAATTGTACACACATCCAAAAAGATTGTAACATGTCGTCATTGTTTGTAAACATTGTGTGAACTCGATAATTCTTGTTTCAAAACAATTAAACTGTAGTAAAACCAATTTTAAGAGGTTACCTTCGGGAATTTTGCAGATGAATGGCTTAATACAGGTTGACCGCTTTTAAAATACAAGTTGTAGAAGATCGCCACACTAACTGAAAACACTGTTGATATTTTTAGTAATCACGGAAGTTTGAGTAATAAGATAAATAATACTTAAAGACCGGGTTGTTCAAAGGTGGGCTTAATTTAACCCGTGGTAAAGCAAAAATTACATCAGCAATCGCTTGTCTAAGGAAAACATTATGTTTGTTATAAAATAGTGTTCAGGTTTCTCTAGGAAATAACTTGTTTATTCCAAAATTTACAAATCAAATCCGTCTCTGTAAGGTTAGAAACAAGACCATGGGCAAGGGTTAAAAATTTAACTTTGGGTTAGCGGTAAGATTTCGGCTTAGTTTGAACAACTGGGCCAAAGTCTTTGACATGTTATCGAATTAAAACTTTTAATTTTATAGTTGTTTTATTATTGCGGCAACAAAAATTAACTTTTCACTGAACGCAAAGTGTGACCACCTAATACGGTGCCGCTTAATACAGATTTCACTTTATATTGGTTTTCCCCAATTGTTATAAGTTTATTCTTTTTGCCTCTCATGCCTTTATAACTCCGAGACAGGGGGAGACGCTGCCGTATGGAGTTAAAAAAATAAAAATCCCAATCAATTTATTTAAAACATACAAGACGAAGTTTTAATACCCATTTTCGTACCACGCAAATATTAACAAAGAAGTTATTAATCTTTTCACTTTGTACATGCAAGTGGCTGCAATTATAGTTTTTAAAATATTAACTTTGTCCCTTTACTATCATTTATCTTCCAAACAACTTATATAAATGATTAAGGTACGGACAACATAGTATGTTTGACTGACGCTAGAGGAAAATAGGTTTATTGGGTTTTTTTTGTTTGCATCAAAAGATTGTAAAATATCAAAGCACACACAAAGCACACACGGTGAACAGTTGTACTCTTCATCGTAATTTCATTGTTCTGTGGACTAAACTATAATTTGTGCAATTTCGCTTTTTTACTTTTGTCCACATATTTTCCTTCTATATTTTGTTTTGCTTCCTTTGTGCTAGTAATTGTCTGGCAGCTAAAATATCATTTTTGTTTGGTTTAACCCCGTTTTCAAAACCCTGAGCTTTGAGAATTTCTACTAGGCTATATTTTTTGTCTCTCTCCATGCATTTTACAAGCCGAATACTTGGAAGTCTCTTGGGTTTGGGCTTGTTGTCCAGCCAGGCATCCTTTGCTAAAGCTTTATCTCTGTTTCCAGTCTTGTTCTGCAGCGAGGCATATTCCGTAGCCAATCGTGATGTTGGCCCACTGGTCTTCGCGTAACCATCGAGAGTTTGAGGCCTTAAGGAGCCCACTCGTTTTAGGGAAACACTCAGTGATTTCTCGTTTGCGTCTGGCGACTTTGTTGTCTCAATAAGGTTGTTGGGACTCAAGGGTACATTTGGTAGTCGGTAAGCTCCAAGTCCGTTCCGATATCTGGGTCCATTAGTGTACTCCAACAGTTTTTCCTTCAATAAACAAAATTATACTGTGCATAGGTGAGACTCGGGCTAGTTAGTTAACAAGATAATGATATCTTTCATATATGACTTAGAAACGATGACATGCCTAACAGTTACTAATCCGAAAAATAATGGTGATCATGAATCTAGAATGTAGGTTAGAAATGATGCAAGAAGCAAATAATGATAATGCGATATTTCTTTGTTTAGTGTAACATCATCAGGTAATAGTGAGAGATAAATTGACTAATTGATTAATTAATCGCCTATCGGCTCGAGCTAAAATGAGTTTGACTCGGGCCCAAAACATATATCTATGCCTGCGAACATAAACTCTATTGTTTTGTTAGTGATCCTAAGGACAGAGGTTTCGAACTTTATGGATCTCATAAGCATGGCACAGCTAAAACAACAGAGTAACTGCAGTATACCCTGTCACGACCCTGCCAAGACCCTCCCACTATTGTTCTCGATTTAACTACGCATCTATTTTTAAAGAACGGCGGATACGCAGGAATAAATTACCGGCAGTGGCAGGGTATTCTGCAGTTAAGCTAAAACAACAAACAGGCTCAGGTTCCACTGAAAAATACTTGTAATAATGAAAGCATTGTAGAGTGACATGGCATATAGCTTGTTTGTTCTTAATATTTTAACCAATGAACGCTTTCATTCGCTTCTTAACTCATAAATTCAGTTCACAATAAAATTATTTCTTACCCGTTGTGCCTGTTGTAGTTTATCAACTTGGCAATGGCATTGACAGTGGCAACTGTTGTGATAAAAAAGAATTTTATTTGCCTTGAGTTCAGAATTCTATTTTGAATATAATACGTTTTAGCGTGAATCGAGGCTATTGCACATTTACCACTTCTAGAATTCAGTGGTTCTTCTGATAAGAATCTCTAATTACATGTGGTGGGTCAACAATAGATTCAGCTTAATGTGAAACTCGGCTACATTTTAGTAACTTTAAAGAGGTCCATTGCATTAAAATTGTTATCATTAAATAGAATGGGTAAAATTGTGTTGAGAAAAAACAAATTTGAAGATATGCCATAGCAGCATAACTCCCTGTGTAGTTTATTCTTCAAAGTGTATATATTGACACACCTCCATTAAGGTGAGGTATAGAGTGTGTTTAGGTCATATGTTTCTTCAAGAAACATGTTTTACAGTTATTAAAAAACTTTTTATATCACACCATATAGGGGGTTTTAATGAAGGGTTTTACAGTTCTGCTCTAAAAGTTCAGTTCGGGAAAGAGCACTGTGTCGGTATCTCACAGATCATTTGTTTGGATGATACGCGTCTTTGAAGTGCCTCATAAGGCTTTTGTTTTGCTCTTTCCTCTACTAGAAATTCGAAAGTTTGATTATTGTTCAAAGATTAGTTGTTATTTTTTTTTTATCACATCATTATACTTACACTCTCATCTCTCTATTTTTCGCCTCCAGTTCTGAAAGAAAGAACAAATTTCACTTTTTTTGTGACTAATTTTTTACGTTGAGTAGCACTAAACTTCTTTAAACTAAATCATCTATAGTACAGATGCCCGCTGGCCACGTCCTACGACACAATTTTAAACCAACCAACTGCATGAGTTCTCACACAAAATATCTAAAATAAGAATTTTAAAATCGCAATTCTTGTGGGGTGAGGCTAGGTGGAAATCTGACATTCAAACCGCCGCCTTGTTAGCCTCGTTGGATAGATGCCAGACTATCGTGCATAAGGCCTGGGTTCGATTCCTGGCCAGACCAACACTCAGGGTCTTAAAATAACTGATCGGAGAAGGTGCTGCCTTTGCTCTAACAACTGCAAATGGTTAGACTTTCGCGTCTTCTCTTATAAGGATGTTAAACCGTAGGCCCTCGCAGACTTCTGTGTTTGTGTGTGTATTTGTCTGTCATGTGAAAGGTCTCCGTCCGCCTTAGGGCCATGTTGTGGAAAACGAACACAACAGAAACCTGTCACGGGGAAAACAATGGAAATGTTGGATCGATGTCGGGACAATGTTTGTTCGAAATCAAACCTCACCCGAAATTGATCCAACATAAAAAATCTGCATCAACTGCATTGTCTCATGGCCATTTCAAACGCTCCCAACATTTGACCAGACAATATTGGGGGCATGTTAGGCCTTGAAATGGTCTGACCGTTTGATATGGGACTAAGTCTTCCTTACGAATGAATTTTAGTGGCTGCTTATAAGTATTGGAACGCTTAGTTAAACTTCAGTAATTTATATTTTCGTTTAACATGATCACATATTTTAATTTTTTATAAGGATAAGTAGTTTTAACAGAGCCTGGAAGTGTTCTTATAATTATTTAGTTATTAAAGCCTCAAAATGTTCTTAAAATATTCGTAAATCACCTTTTGTAAGATGATGCAGGTTGTCATTTAAGTGACTGAAATGCAAGATTACGTGTATATAATTTTGTGTTGGATCCGGACCACTGAGCTCTACAGCCATTGACTGTATTAGATCTATGTGAAAATTATTTCCAGTTTTATTTATTTTCTATTGCCGTGTATGGATAATAAGTGTTTAATGGGGTAGGGTTGTTAGCCCCAAGCCCAAAACCCTAATTTGGAGGACCAAGGTATTTTGGAGGGGTCTTCTATTCTTTAACCACAGGCAACATATGGCGAAGGGGGAGGGGGGGGGGGACGATGCTAAGAAAGCTGGCAATTCTTGCTGGTCTCAGTTGGATGCGTCGGAAGCCAATGCTCATCACTGAGCGATGGGCATAAGTAAGTATTCTTATTTCTGCCTTAGCATTCTTACGATTAATTAGGATATTTCACCTAAACTTGCAACAATCTGTAAAATAGCTGAAAACTGCAAACAACATACCTCTACGCTTTTTGTTTTTACGGTACATCAGAATGGCGAAAAAAATTATAACGAAAATTAAAATCCATGGAATAATGATGGTAATTATGTCGTCCAGGGTCAGTTCTCTTCCCGTTAACAAACCTGCAACAAAAATCGCAGGCACTTGTTAACTCATAACACTGGCGAGTCGAATTACAATAAAAGAGGATATTGCGCAAAGTATTACTTCTAATTATGGACGAATCATTACATATTTTTCTTCGTTAGCTGACACGTGCTTGCCCAGTTTCTAATTGCCACAAGCCAGCCGAGTGACAACGTGAGATTAGAAAATCTTAAGCGAACAGAGCAAAATATAATGTATTATGCACACTTGGATAGGTCAATCATAAGGTGGATGTGAACTGATAACTTATGCTTGGTGGTGCGTTTCAACTGTTGGTAAAACGTCAATATTTTGAAGGACTGAGGAGAAAATGTTTTGTTTCTTAATTAAAGATACTTCTGGTGTCCAGTCGAGTAGAAGTTAAAGACTCTTCGCACTTGAAATTAGAGATAACAGAAATAATCACAACCTTCTGTAAGCTGCTTGGCTTTCATTTAGCAAGTCGCCATAGGAGGCGAATATCTGATGTCATTGTTCACAATCTGTTCGTAAACGAACAAAGATTGGAATTGAAAAAGCAAACTGAAGCTTGTCTAGCGAACAAAGTGATGAAATCTTTTAGGTCTACATCGGTGTTCTAAAAATTCCATGGATAAGCCATACTTATCTAACAATATTTTATACAATTTCTACAACATCGCAAAACTAGAAGCTGAATAATGGTGCATGTCCTTACAGTAATTTTAAGTAATGCTAACTATGATGGATTGTAAATAAAGATTCGCTTTGACGGTGCATTTAAGACTTTTAGAACACAGCATCAACAAAAATATATTTTGGGCTTTATTGAACCAGCTAAACACAGCTAGCCGGGCTCAAACCCGGGTCTTAGCAATCTGGGCACTAAGGTGGAATTGGAAGGTTATGCATAGTATGAGTATAGAGCCCCCGAACTGAATCCAGACACCTCGATCTGCTTAATGTTATTGATGTTCAATTTAAATTTATGAGACTACGCAACTTACAACTGCCAACTGAAGAAGTAGGAAAATCATAAACTTTAATGTGTCCTAAATATCCATCTTTAATCTCTACATTTAGAGGAATCAATGGCTTTGTTTCAGTTTCGTCGTGAGTTAAACGAATGTGGGCCACCACGCTTCCTTTCCTGAGAAACAAAAAGTTAGGAGTCAACGTAAATGTTTGTTTTTTTAAGTACTAGTTTTCAGTGCTTGCACATCTCAGTTCTGTCATCCTCGTGCTTTTGTCTTGCTCGTTGGCACTTAGCGAT
>JAOBBB020035902.1:0-14993 GCA_025331005.2 Zoanthus gigantus | reverse complement strand
TTATTTCATTCGCAAAAGTGATCGCAGTTTTCATAGTGTGTTGTCAAACTGTTACTGGTTCTTAATAAAAAAAAAAAGTGTATCGTATGAATAAAACTTTGCCATTCCTTCCTCCAATGTCCGATAGCTCGCCTCTTTTGCTCCGAGCATTCACCTATCTTTTAGATACTTCTAGTTCTTATTTTTTTTTATATTGTTGTATTTTACATTCTAACCAACTCACTTTGCTTGGTAACCTCACCTCCATCTGAGGTCACCATATCTGAAGAAGATTGCAGCTGCTATCGAAAGCTTATTCGACTAAGTTAAAAATATCCAGTGTACAAAGTTCAAAAAAAAAACTCTATTGCATTTTACATTTTATTACATAGATATGAGTGTTTTACTGTAAAATACGCCACTCGTAGATTTCATGCATTTGAAACTACATCCGGGATACGAGTGACATATTTTCTACATCCTCACAGGTAAAGATTTTCGCTGACGTCATTCCTTTGTTTGGAACACTGTAAAATAAACGTAATGTTCGAAACACTAATATCTGTAATAAAAAGAAAATTACACGTTGGTTTGAACATATAAAGTCTATCTTCTCGTGGAAAAAATATTTCACTCGTTCGCAGCGCTCACTTGTGTAATATTTTTTCCACTCGAAGATACACTTCATATGTTCGCGTCACCGTGTAATATCCTCTGTATATATTTTCAGTACTGTAATATAAATTTCCCATATTTGACCAGACTTGGTCAAAATGTTTATGAAACTTTAGTCTCATTATTCCAACCCAATTATAAGAACCTGTTGATTTTTCTTGGCTGAACTAGTTATATTTTGGAGTATTAAAGTGTAACTAACCCTTTCTCTTCTTTTGTTTCAAACTATTTAAATACAGTTTTAAGCGCTATTGCGAAAATGTTTTTTTTTTTTTTTGAAATTTGAGAAGAGGACTGGTAATAGCCGTAAATAACGTCATTCTCGTTCTAAATTTATCTAAAAATAGAAAGTGAAGGCTATTAAGGGTAAATATCTAATGAATTCGTCGAACAATGTAAATTTGTAAAACTTAAGTTATCAAGCAATGCTTTCTGTTTCAAATTACGCTGTTATGATTTGGCATTGACGTCATATGCTGCTATCGCCAGTCCCCTTCAGCCTCAGGACGCGGCCAATGAACCAAGATGGAGGAAACTTTTCGAATTTCAAAGTAATAACGAAAAAGGAAGATTTGACCAGAATCACTAACGTTTTCGCAGAAGTGCTTGATATATATAAAAAATAATATATGAAATAATTTGATACAAAAACATGAGAAAGGCTTAGTTGTTCTTTAAAATGACAAATTTCTACCAGCCTACTAGGTTGTTCTTCCGGCATTTTACCGTATAGTTACAATTTCGAATATTTCTTTTTCTTCGTCATCAGTGGACCGCTCTATTCGTTGGATATTCTTAATTCTTTCCATTCTCCGATATTTGTTTTTATCGATCATTTGTTTTTGTGTTTTTACGATAAAATATTTGAACTTTTTAGCTGTTTAGGCCGGGTTATCCTTTTCTTCTTTCTTACCACCAATATTTGCCCCAATACCTTTTGTATATGACACTGTAAATTGTACTATATAGCTCACATTTTATATACATATGGTTAAGAATTAGCTGGCCCAGTTGACATGGATAAACAAGCCAAAGTGTTAAAAGTTTTTCTGACCCTTCCTGCTGAGATACAAGCGAGTAATCGCTGTGGGTGCTCGAGGCAAGATTTCGTAACTAATGCAAAAATCAAGGACACGTGTGTATGGCATTTTTTCAATGAAAGTAATACATTTATTTACGGCCACCTCACGAGCTCTATGTTGCGTTCATAAGAACTCAAACGATTCCATACACTTACAGTGTTTTTAAGTTTGCCTTCCAGTACAATGTGGTGGCACTTTCTCATCGATACCGCTAGTCGAGATTATCATTGCCAACTTTCATATCGTGAGGTCCTGAGTACAAGTCCCTTAATTCTCGTAACTGCGAAATAAGACCTATTGAGACCTATTTATAGCTGTTTTACTGAATACAAGAATTTCCAAAGAAATGTATGGCTTCCGGACACTTGTGTAGAGTTGTCCTTCGTAACCTTTACGTTTCATAGAAAATTTTTGTATTTTAAAGTAGCTATAAATTGTTAACTATTCTAAAATTCCTTTAACATCAAACTTTGGAATTTTGCTATTTACAGTGTGATCTTTCTTTCCATATAAGTCTTTATTCGCAATTAAGAGAATTAGGCGACTTGTACCCAGGCCCCCTCGATATGAAAGCTGGAGTAAATCTGGCCGTCATCCTAGGGTGGTATTATTTTTATA
Source organism: Zoanthus gigantus (assembly GCA_025331005.2). NCBI lineage: Eukaryota > Metazoa > Cnidaria > Anthozoa > Zoantharia > Zoanthidae > Zoanthus > Zoanthus gigantus. Next base: position 12,639 of record JAOBBB020035902.1, on the reverse strand, counting down.
GCTTAATCATAGCCTTCATATATTCGATACATCAAATTGAAATCGTTTTGAAGACCCACACTAAGTGCTTATTTGACTTGCTAGTTTGCTTGTTTTTTTCAGATTCAGGCTTGATTTGTAGAATATAATGTCATTAAGTTTGTCTGACTTGTGTTTTTGGATAACCTCTGTCTTTTTCCTTTTTTCTTTTGGTTGATTGATATTACCATTTTGGTAATGACTTGTAAAAAGTTACTCCATGTTCTCATTTTCTCTCTGTTGTTAACCTGGACTCAACAGCCTCGATTTCATGCTAGCTTTCAATCATACTCTTAACTAATCTGTGATTACTTTTAGTTAACAACTATTCTATGCATTCCATGTGAAGAGTGACACCATATTGTAAAACCACTATTCAACGAAAAAGAAGGCATTACTATACTATATACCAAATCGAAACTCCACCACAGTATTTTTTCTTCTTTATTTCTCCTACTAAAGGCTATATATCTTATAAGTTGGACTTTAGACCTTGCTTTATAATGCTTTAACTCACAAACTTCCAGCTTACACAAAGAAACCTAGGCCGAAAGAGAAAATTCAAGAAATAAAGTGCGTCGTTTGGCATTTGCGATACTTGTGCCCATTTGAATATTTAACAATTATTCCCGAAATCGAAGTGAATATCTAGGAATATTCGGTGTTATACGTTTGCAAAATTGTAGAATTTTACTTGAATATTGTTAATAAGCCAAGTGATTATTTTCGGCAGCACGTGACCTTTCTGCAACAATCTTTGCTGCGCTCCACATATCACTCAGTAAAATATAGAGCCACCTTCGAAGCTACGGACAGTTCTCATACGTCTTAAAGCTGATTTCATTGTTCCCAGGAGCACTGTTATCTCTGGCTGTCTTGATGAAATAATTAACTTCATCTAACGTGATGTCACCCATCTTGAATATCAATCCCTGTCGCTTCAATCCATCCACTGCTGGCATACTTCACCCTTTTCCTGGCTCATGCACTGTATGTCTTTTTCGGATGACACTCTAATTCCTATTTAGAGCACCCCATCTTTCCACTTTTACTTTCTGCGCAGAGTTCTTTAGCAAACGTGTATGGATCCTTTGTGAGCTGCTGTGTTTCGTACGGCCGTACGTTCTCTCCCTTCTTCCCAGCCGCCGTTTTTCATCCACTCCTCATCAAGTCCCTGTATCTCATATTTTCTTGATGACTTCATAAAGTACCTTTATTTAATTTTTTTTTATTGTACATATTTTAGTATTGCTGGGAGTTAACCTAGGTTAACCCTGTTGTTCTCTCCCTAGTTGTGCTTTTCTTTTTTATTGATTGTTTTAGTTTTAACATTTTGAATATTTACATATGTATTTTAGCTGCATAACTGAAATAAAGTATAGTATAGTTAAGGCTTGTTTTTCTTGAATGCATTTCTTCCTTAGTACCTTCTTTCCTTTCGCAACTTTTCCAGTTTCATCTCCCTCCTGTTGGGACTTCCCTATTTTTTCCCTACCTTAACCTTGTTATCCTCCACACCGAACCTGTTTGACGCCTCTTCATAGACTTTTATGGCTTCCACTTTTAGTAGCTCTGTCGAACTTTCTGTAGGTTGCAGCATCTGAAGCTTTTGGCCAATTGATTTTGGGTTTACGTTCCTAATATTTCTTTTCCTCGACAACTGTGATATGATTTACACTGTGGTTTATCCCCGGGCGAATGTTTCTAAACATCTTATAAACCGTTGATCTGCGCTGTTGAAGTGTTTCTTTTCTACTACACAATTTCCCTTGATCAATATATGATCTATTTCAACTCTCTCTTTCTAGCAAAGGCTTCGCCGCAGCATTCCAATTTCTTATCCACCCTTTTTTCGTTTTTGGTTCTTTCCGTGAAAACATGAAATTGAATGAATCACTGACGGAATTTGTCACTGAAATGTAATGTTCTCGACAGTGTATTTCTATCGAGTTTCATAATAAACAAACTTCATATATCTATCACAACCTCAATAATGACAATAGCGACGGCGAAGAAAAGCCTGCTGACAACCCAGACAAAGCGGAAAGACACTTGACAATGTGACAGCACAGGAAACCCATACAGGTTTCGAGTTAAAATATTTGGGACCCAGGCCTACAAAACGCTAACGGATTGAATTTGGGATAACTTTTTCTAATCCCGGATTGCAACCACCATTTTATAACCGACTTTTGAAGTCTTATTTGGCTGTTGACTTCTGTAAAACGGACTTCTTGGGAGATTGCGAGTATATTAGACTTTAAAATGTATCCTTCCGTTGCCCTGCCAAGTTAGAAAGCGATTGAAAGTGATTTAATGGCAAAAATTGTGTTTGGAACACGACTGGTTGACTTGATAAGGATCAAAAACCCTCCTTCCTTGTCTTTCCTTATAGTTGGGAAGGGAGAGATTTTGTAAAAACCGCTAAAATGGCTTGAAATCGCCACTGAAGTTTAAAGACGACATCAACAAAACTTCAGGTACATAATTTTTTTTTATTCGTTTATAATTATTCAATTCTCAAAGCTTGTATGGGTTTCCTGTGGTGACAGAACAGAATATGAGCCATTGGTTATAAAATTAGCAGTTCATGGTTTGAAACTCCATTGCTACGTAAGAGAACCTGAGAGAATGCCCCTACGATCGTCGGAAACGAAAGGAGGATAATCGCCAAACCATGTTCCCGGAAGTAAGTGGAGAGTTTTTGGAAAACACCGCTGTGTTTCTGTGGGCTCACCCTCACCAAATTGCACCACAGGTATGAAACTAAAGCAAAAGAAATGAAGTTATATAAACTTATATTAGTGATCGATCCTTAGATACCGTAAAGAAGTATTTATTTTATTTCCATCTTATATCATGGCAGACGATTATACCAACATTCAGAATGAAAATAACGACCGAGGCCAAGAGCTTCGAATGGAACTTGAGGCTGTTCAAGCGATCTATGAAGCGGATTTTTCCTTTGAAACTTGTTGCGAGAACATCGACGTTCGAATAAATTTAGCTAACAGCGACGCTTTGTTAGTCTTCTTTCTCAATGGTAAGTAAGATAGGGATTGTCGGATTATTTTGCGTGACATTTATAACACACTCATATTTAGTAGAACCATTCAAGGAACGGTATGTTAATGAATTCGCCCAGGTGCCATTTCGCCTACAGTAGTTTCGCTCAGGTTTTTCGGTGAATTCGCCCAGGTTTAATTTTACATTGGTACAGTTACAGGATCCTAGTAAATAGGAAAAACATACACATGCACACAAAGAATAAAAATCGGAACAATTCAGAGACAATTGCTCAGATAAAATTTTAGTTGAAGCAATAAAAGAGTTCGATAATACTGCTCGGTTTGTTACAGACATTTCCTTGAAATCTGTTGATATTCTTTAAAACTTTGATGTAATAGTTGTTAAAAATGTACTATATGGTTGAAAATAAATGGCTTGCTATATATTTCGATGAAAACTCATCCTTATCAAGTCGCCATCTTGAATACACCTGAACAATGTTTATTATTGATATTGATAATAGTAGCGTTTTTATTATAAATAGTCTGAAGACCTCTTGACCTCATGGTCTCAATGGTAGGCCAATTGTCCTCAAGGTCAGTTGTTATTTACAAGTTCTTCTTTGCTGATTAATTCTAGATCTAGTAGTAAAAGTGCCGCACATTAGTATGATGATGGTTCGTTACGTTATTCTTTATCACGGTGGTACAAAGTAAGTCAAAATAAAAAGTCATAAATGGAATGCTGCGTCGGTGTTTCTATAGAAACAGTTTTACATGCAGTTAATTTTACACCGTAGTAAAAAAGAATTTTAAAAAACTGACGTTTCGGACTGTAGTCCTTCGTCGAGTGAATGCATTAGTTATAAATAAAGAGGTGCTTGTATAGCGATGTAGAGCAAGATAACGCAATGACATAGTTATGTAAAAAACAAAAGGAAATAAAAGGATGGAGATGTGTAAGAAAAAAATTGTTAAAAAGACAAAAAGATTCCGGGACAACAGAAGGTTAACAGAAAGAAAGTTAAAAGGTTGAATTATGTTAAACTTGTAGTGTTACCTTATACCATGGTGTGTTCATAGCCATGGAACCCATCCAAAGTCTCGTCAGAAGCCCCTGGCAAGAAGTGTGAGCGATGAAATTCTTTAGCTCAGCGGCAGCAGCTAAATCAAGACAGGTAAGCTTGCCAAAATTGTTGAGTTCCTTCACCAACAGTGTCTGGGCTAGCTCCTCGTTGTCTTCGTAACATTCGTTTAACACTCCAGTAGCAAGCTCCTCAAAGACACTGTGAACGCAGATAATAATAAGATCACGAATTTAACTTTTTTGAGTACTAATGGTGAAAGTTCGCAAGGACCAAACTTGCACAGAAGCAGTTATGATTAATTGAAGAAAAGAAACTTTTAATTATCTGCCTTCTTCCTGTCCAAAACCTATCCAAAAATTTGAACAACTAAATTCAGAACACTCTGAATTGAATAGAAGCTTGCGCAAGTAACTGCTGGCAATTTACAAGCTTTTTCATATCGGCTGAAGGAATCCGAGGCTTCGTACCGAAAGGCACGTTAAATAATATAAGACTTAATAACATCACCTATTCATTGAGCTCTATAAAATATCAAACAAATGAGAGAGCGGGCTTCCTCTCTCCTCTTTACAAAAGGCAAACAAAAACTTCCACCAAAGAGAGTATTAAGAATCTTACAAAAATTATTATTCATTTTTTTGTGTATGTTAAAAATAGATTTGGTGGTAACACAAAGAAAAAATATCCAAGACATTTGAGACGTTCGAAGTTTAAAATTGTCACGCTGCACGCCTGCGACGCAATCAGCGTCGTTTTTGTATCAAAAAGTCAGAATCCAAGACTTCTTGACTTTTGGAATTAATATTACGTTGTGTCAAAATGCTTTTCCGAGCTCCGGTTTCAGCAGTGTTTAGAGTACTGACTTTTGACGGGACGCTAATCCAAGGCAGAATCGCTTCAGTAACAGCTTGAACACGACCTCGAAAGGATGGAAAGCTATGTCGACCGTTTGTGGAAAAAAAAAGGTCACAAATACGTTCAAATCTTGGGAGAGCCGGGATGCGAACCAACCACTCGCCCTCAATCTTATACTAGTGCTAGGGACCTTAAGCAAGAGGACTGCGACGCCAACGGCAAAAAAATGCGATAGTACATACAATAACTGCACTTTGGAATGCATCAAGCTGACCGCCTGCACGTAGTTGTCGCTAAAATTCGAACGTGAAAAGACCTTGTCTGGAGTTCTTTTGGACTACAAAACATAAAACAAAATTATTCTTAGTATTTTCTTAGATTCGTGGACAAACATTTAATCGTTTTATGCTCACAAGGTTATAGGCAGAGAAAACAAAACCCTAATGAACCGCATAAAGAAGTAAAGAGCAAACCAAAAAAATTAATATTCTTTTTCTGAGCCGTCGTTGTTGGCGTTCCTTTCCTCGTTGCTTAACTGGTTCCTTACCAAAAACATTAGCATTGTAGAAGAATGTTGCGCTCTGAGACTTACTCCGCATGTTCACGCAGATCAGAACTAATGTCTGTAATAGTGTCGTCCTGGTGTGCAATGTCTGCCATTCCTTTGAGCATCTTGGAAGCCATGAGAGCAGAAGCGATAGGTTCTCTGCTGTTCTCCCACAGCATCCTAGCCATACCTTGTCTATTGCAGAGAACAGACCAGACGAAGACGTCTAGATGAGAGGTGGAAAGTGGCTCATCTCGCATTATCTGAGTTTGCACTATGGAAGAAAAATTGAAGCAAAGAATTAACCATAAAGATATAGCATTACACACCCATATTTTGTATAGATGTCATGTGAAATCTTCCTCTTAGGGGTAAGAATGCAAGGATTTGATATCGCTTAGAGTGCCAGAGACAAAATGGTACATTTACATACAGTGTAGTACCTTTTAGGGCTTCCTCAGTATCGTAAAGTGTTTGATGCTGTTATCTTTAGCTTCATTAAACTAATTAAAATGTCTGCATGTACGCTCTTGGTAGACAAACAAACAAAATAAAACTAATACTGGACATTGACTCGAAACTTCATCGTTTTCTACGCTCTTGGTAATTCTCATGGTTTGAAATCAGCTTGAGCCACGCCATGATTGGGGTTCCACAGAAATTCTTTGACGAGAATCCCCTGGCTCCAAAAATGGGAGTCCCCCCCGGGAAATCTAAAACGCTAATTCCTTTACGGGCCTAGTGGCCCATGGAGCCTGCGCTTATCTCTGGCTTATGTAGTGTTAAACAGATGAGAGTCTTTGAATCCCCCTGGACGGGACACTAATCCATCGCAGGTTAGCACCCAGCAGATGCTGGTACTCATTTACCTAACCCGAAAGGATGGAAAGCTGAGTTAGTTTAGGCGGAAAAAAGGTCGCACAAATATTCAAATCTCAACAGAACCGGGATCGAACTGGGGACCTTGTGGTCGGAAAGCAGAGATCTTGCAACTGCGCCAACCGCATCCGCCCTCCGCTCCGGGAGAGCTATCGTTAAGTGCTAGAACGGGCACTAATTCGATCTGTGAATTTTCATGGGCGCTTATTTCATAGAATGTTCTTATTTTAACTTAGGTTTTTGCCATTTTAGCCGCAAAGAAAATTCGAATCTTAAGCAAATGTATTATTTTTAATACAAACTAGGAACACGAAACCTATAATCTAATGACCAAGTTATCGGGAAAATATTAAACAGCATTCATTCTACATTCGTTTTGAGACTGCAATTTCACCATTAGACCACAACTGTGGGGGTACTTATACACAAAACCCCTCTTATTTGAGATACTTCCCTAACCTATCAACTAATCACACGCGAAAAACCACAAAGAAAACCACAAAACACTTACTCAGAATTTCCGGAGTGCTTTGATGCCTTTTTTTGATTTTGAAATCCAATCTGGCTGAAACTGGTCGCTGAAGGTGAGCCCTTGAGAAATATCCCGTGTCTTGTAAATAATGACTATGAAAAGCATCGCCCATTAGGTTTTCTATACATTTCCCCACCGCCTGCATGTCAATGGCGCTTTGTCCTTGCCGTTTTTGCTACAAAAGGAAGAATATATAACAAGTTGACTACCTTATCATAGGAAATTCTTGGTTTTCACACAATCCCTAGAGACACAAAAGACAGAAGACATAGCTGCCATGTTGGTGTCCCAAACAAAAGAAACAATCAAAATTCGTTTGTAAAGAGTTCACCAATATGGCCGCCATGACGTCAGGTGAAAACCAGCAATTAACATTGCACTTTATTAACGCGATTTTGGAAAATTCGCGTTAATTAAATGTATCTTAATAGATATTAATGTAAATTTTATGCACGTTATTTAACAACATTTTAATTTAAAACACCTTTATTTCATTAGAAAAATCAAAATTTCACGACTCCTCTACAGGCTCCTCAGAGTCACTATCGAACAAGATATCTTCGCTGAGTAAAATCAAGTTCAAAATGTGTTTTGACTGGTCTTGATATTCCTGTCTCTTTAAGTGGGTAGCTCATTTATTAATTCCGTTCTCTTTTTTAAAATTTCCAATGCTCGTTCGTCGTCCCAATCCACGGTTACTTCTACGGAGATTTCTAACCCGCTTCTAACTTGCCCATTAGGTTAGCTTCTCTGTTCAACAAAAACCAGATATATCGGTTCAGTTCTATGGGAATATGCCCAACCGTGGCGGCACACAAGGTTCCTGACAGAATTGTTTGTCCAGCAACTGCAAACCGGTTGTATTTGTTATCTTTTTCTTGCTTAGATCCATCTGAGCAACCCTAAAAGCTAACGACTGTAAACGTTTCTTTTTCTCCATGGGACATTATATGGATGTTGAGATTTGTAAGTGCAGAAATGTAAATCTCGAGTTTGCAGAAGTCGAAGCAGATAAAGTAAGACGCTCAACGTAAAAGTTCGCGTTAATTAAATGAATGTATACCTATTTTTCGAAAAAAATTGCCTTAATTGAATGCATGCAGACTTAAATTTTGAAAAATTCGCGTTAATTTAGTGAAATGTTGATTTTCTTCGAGTTGTCAACGTGCATTGTTAATTTCCTATAAGGCATAGGCGATTACTTTTACACGTTTCGGCTTAATACCTAAACAGTTAAAATAAATTTTCTTAGTTTTCAGTGCCAGCTGTATTCCCCCAATAGCAATAGAGCAATACATGTATTAACTTCCGTTTCTGTTCGGACGCTTAACAAAACAAAGTTTGGCTAATTATAAGAGTTTCCACTCCATGTTATCAAGGTTTTAGAACATGATATCTCTTTAGAAAATCCGAGTGTAAATCTAGATTTTTCAACACTTCCTCAGTTTGTATTTCTAATCTTGCTTTTCATTCTTCAAAGAGATTGCAAACCTTAACATAAAATATTAGTTTGATGAACTTTGTTTTGTGTTTACAGCTTCATTTTCAAGGTCTGTGCATCTTTAAGATACAAAATGTTTCCATGCCATAAAGCTTTCAATCAATATATACTAAATAAGCTAGTTTACAAAATTTATATAATAATAATAATATTATATTATATATTATATTATAATATAGTAATAGTAATATATATTCTGGTTTTTAAGACTGACTTACCATTTCCTTTATCAACAGAGGCTTGATAGTAGTATTAATTGGAATCTGTTGAAAGAAAACATTTTTATGTTATGTAAAATAAAAAGAATATCTTACTTAGGCCGGTACGGTGGCCCACAATCGCAATCGAAAGAGATTAATATTCCAATACAAAATTCCTTTCAATAAAATTTGTTTTGTTTCAGTACAAAGATACTTATCTCAGTACACAAAAAATGTATCTTATTTACAAAAATATTTATTTCAGTATTAAAAAAATTTAGCTGCAACCGAAATTGTAAGCATGTACCAAGTGCCTTGGTTTCCGCCTGGTAGACGAGAAGCAAGGCATAGGGTTTTAAAACAGAAGATTTTAAAGTGGATTCGGGTATTCAAAAACTAACAATTTCTATTTATTTTAAAAATTACAGATATGGGCTTCGTTGAAAGGTTTTACGAAATTAGAATATCAAGACCGATCCTGCCACATAGTTTGTCAGAGTACAATTTAAGTCGTCGGGAGAGCGACTTTGATGGAGATGTTGCGATGGACTGCACCAGGAGAGAATTCGGCGAGCTTGTTATCCAATTTGATAACAGACAAATGTGAAAGACTTTGTGAGATACCAAAAGAGTTTCGAAATCGTTCGAACACGAGGTATTGCATAACATTGTCCTTGAAGCCTACATAACCCAAGTTACTGTTGCACGTCGATGGGTACGACAAACTTCAGCCGTACTGATCGCTGTGCAATTCGCCATGTTCTAAACGAGGAGAGAACTGGGTTCGAGTTTGGACCGCAAAAGCATCTATGGTTTGATTAGATGGACAGCCGGTTCGTAAGCAAAATGGCATAAAGCAGCTGGAAGAAGGGAGAAGTAGTTTATAACTCGCTTGCTAAATCAGTTTTAAATGGCGCTCAACTTGAATCCGAAAGATTCAAGCTCAAATTCTAATTTCAATTTTGTAAAGGGGATTATAATGAAAAGCCTCTCACCCCGTTGTACAGCTGACATAAAATGTCCAGAGTTAAAAACTCGCGCATGCTCAGACCATTCTGCAAGAAGAGTTCAACAAATTGTGGCTTGTCATCGAGGAGGGCGGTCAACATTGGCCCACGCAGATTTTCAGTCTGTATGAAGAGAGAGGGAAATAAAACGTTTGGTTACTATGTACATTGTGTGTTTCCGACATGCAAGATAGTTAAAACGCATCCTCATTAAAACAAATTGTCAGATAGATTTATAAAGTTTTTAATTAGTGTTTATTTTAACTAGTGTTCAAGGAGTATTTAAATCGACAATAGCAGTTTTATCATCCTGGGTTATTTGGGTTACGCAATTCGATAATTGCCAGGCACTCTATATACGACCCATTCTGCATGGCAGAAGTTACCCGAAACCTTTTTCACAGCAAAAGTTACACGATCTCTTCTGACACTTGTTAACCGACCTTTTCAAGCAATTGATATCAGAACCCTATAGGCACTTGATTCCCAACACTTCCAGACATTCAGCACCACAAGCTTCTGACATTGTACTCGATACCCGAACACTTCTGCATGGCACAAGTTACCCAAAACCTTTTGCATGGCACATGTAACCCGACCCCGTCTGGCACTCGTCATCCGACCCTTTCTAGCACTCGATGCCGGACCTCTCCAGGCATTCGATACATGATCCCTTCTCGCAATCGATATTCCACCTTCTGGCATTCGATATCCAAACTTTTCTACATGGCACGATTTATCCAAAATCTTTTTCATGGCACACGTTACCCGACCTCTTCTCCATTGCATACGTTACCAGACCCCATCAGGCCACTGTCATCCAGGCACTCGATACACGATCCCTTCTGGCAATCAATACCCGCAGCTTCTCGCACTAGATACCCAACCTTACCAGGCACTCTCAAGAGCCTACCTCAAGTCATTTAATACCCGATCTCTCTTTAGATATAATTTGATATCCTATCTATTTTAAAATTTATCACTGTAGGCAAATAGTTGTTTACAATTGTTCTTTCCTTACCAAACTTGCAACAGTTTATAATAGAGCTACAAAACGAAAAATAATTTAAAAGTTTTACAAAGTTTTACAAAGAACGCCTAATAGACGACGACTGACAATATTTCATCAATTTACTGGCTTGCAAGCCTTCTAAACTTTTAAACTCAAATCTTATTTATCATTGTTTACTCACTAACGAATCGAATATTAAGGGCAAAGATTGGCTTATACAATGGTGATACAATGGTTTTACTCACCGTCCAGGTCTTATCGTCTGTAAAAAGTTCACTCTCGGCAACATCAATTCGTTTCCAGGCCAGAGCAAGATTTAACTGTGCTAAAGGACTTGACCGGTTTGCTGGGATAATTAATATTACAATGGATAAAAAATCATCAGTATAGAATAGGTTCTAAAGTTTCTTATTAGCAACATCAACTAATTGACATTTTAATGTTAAATTAAAGTATTTATGACTATGTTTGTGTTATCTAACAAAACCTTTCGTATCACCAAACTAATGGATCATTGTAAATCCTCTCTTTTGATTGGCTAAGCGACAAGGTCTCTTTTCAATAGTCCAAGAAGAAAATAATTTTCCTTTTCAAATAAATGTAATTTTAATAACTTGCTAACTTTATCGTACTGTCCTTGGAATAAGTTGCTTACTTAAGAACAATACCCCTTTGTATCGCTTTACGGTCTAATTGTTCTTTATTATCGCTCTACTAATGGAGTATTGTAGTTCCTGCATTCCGAGTGAATACGAGATAATAGGGGTCTATTATCAATAGTATCAATATACTTATGGACATATGCAATTCCAATAGTATCACTCTACTAACTGACTATTACAATTCCTAAAATCTGAGTGAATTCTAGATAATAGGGTCTATTATCAATAGTATCACTCTACTAACTGCCTATTGCAAGTCCTGCATTCCGAGTGAATACACTAATAGGGGTCTATTATCAATACACTTATCAATATACTTATGGACATATGCAAATCCTGCATTCCGAGTGACTACTCTAATAGGGGTCTATTATCAGTTGTTGCAAATAGTACTTGCCTAATTATCTATATAGGCGAGTGATACTAAAACATCTAGACCTATTGGCGTCTCTATGTACACTTTCAGCCTCACTGAAATTTGACGCAAAGGCAATACGTCCTGGAGGTTTAATTAAAATGTATTCATTGAAGCTGAATGAAAGAAAATACATTGCATTTAAAGACAAAACAGCTTCTGTGATAAATTTAAAAACAAGTAATTATATGTATTACATCGCTTACTTTAATGAAAAAGATGAAAAACAATGAAATAAAATTGTACCTTTCAACAAAGATTTTAGAATCACCAAGTCAATATCCTGGGCAATATCACCATCTTCAAGTCGGTAAACAGTGATCTGCAGCAAAAGTGTAGATGGCATTAGACCAATAACGATCAGATTTCAGGGGACTGAAAAAGCATTTGTACAAAACATTTTGCTGGACTCTTGTGATTAGAGGCCTCCTGATATTCTGCTTCTGTTCCCTTGAACTTCATAGAATAATTGTTATAAACAACGTTGCTGATGATAATGCTGACAAGATTTCGAGTGTGTTGATGAAGCGTTGCCGATAATGCCAATGATAATGTTGATAAAACGTTGACAATAATGTTGATGGAACGTTACTGATAATATCGATAATGATGTTGATAACGTTGATAATAATGTCGATGAAACGATGATAGTATTGATGAACGTTAATGATAATGTTGATGAAACGATGATAATGTCAATGATAATGTTGATGAAACGTTGCTGATAATGTCAATAATAATGTTGACGAAACGTGTATGATAATGTTGATGTCGATGAAACGTTGATGATAATGTCGATGAAACGTTGATAATAATGTCGATGAAACGTTGATAATAGTGTCGATGAAACGTTGATAATAGTGTCGATGAAACGTTGATAATAGTGTCGATGAAACGTTGATAATAGTGTCGATG
>JAOBBB020035840.1:0-14993 GCA_025331005.2 Zoanthus gigantus | reverse complement strand
GGTCCCAGTCTCACCACGGCCAAAAATTATAATTGTCATTAAAAATAAACTAGGTTTAAAATATTTTGACCTAGTTTGAAATCATTTTAAACTAAAATTCATTTTGAACTACAACATATACAAAAAGTACAAAGCAAAAGCAAATACAGGTGTTTTTAGTTGTTTTTACTATAATTGTTTTTTGTGGTAGACCCACATTAACAGATTTCTTTTAGTGATTTTGTATTGGGCTGTCTGCAAATTGTCAAAGAGCAAAAAAAAAAGGAACTACAGTGTCAAATGACTGTCTGACTAGAAATATATGAGTAAATGTAAGCAAAAATCCTAAGCTGAAGAAGTAATGACTGAACACTATGAATTTGGAGCACTTACAATGAGATAATGTCACCAGGTTGTTGACATACATAACCTTTTTCTCAATTTGAAAATACTTTAATTATTTTTTTCCCTGACAGTGGGAACAAAGAAATATGTAATGCGTTTTACTACTAGAAAGCATGAACTGCTATCTTCATAACATTATTTGCATCATTCACTTACTGCATTTCTGGTTTGCATGCAGTTTACAAGTGCGATCATCATTGGACTATGTTTTCAAATCAGAGGCTTTGAAATAGCTTGATTTATAGTGCTATGTTTATTTACATTTTTTCCTAAATCGGTACACCTGGATCTCAACCCAAGAGTTTTCAAACACTCAAAAACAATAAAAGCACACGGCCATAGGCCTTGTGGTTTAATCTGCTTTCTCGTGTTTAGAAAGCAAGTGAAACACTCACTCTAATTTTCCAAACATTACATGACATTTTTCGAGTGACACAATGAGCATGGAAGTCTTCAGAAATGGTGATGTAATACTTCTACTGCGTGAATGAATTAACCCTTTCAGTGCCAGTTGTATTTTTAAATTCTCCCAATCTGAGCCCATACTTTTCATTGAACAAATTTGAGACAATTTGACTTTTAATCTTCAGTAGTTGGCTTTCTTTGATCAATTCTCATTTTCTCATCACCAAATGTCATATTTTGTATGTGTTATATAAGGAGAAATTGATTGTTGATGACTGACTGGTACTGAAAGGGTTAAATATAGATAGCACAAAAGTGCTAGTAGCTTACTTGAAGTCAGTATAATGGACACTATGGCCACGTTGAAAGCGGGCTTTATCACTACCAGAGGAAATAGTGAGCCTGAATGCTAACAGCCATGAACAGCTGTCTTAGCCTATATATGCCTCAATAGCATGGTATACTGTAGCTAGCAAACAGGCTAAGGTTCCCAAAGCATTGCGCTTTCATTACATCTTATTCTTTTTGGGAACCTGAGCCTGTGGCCGTAGTGCCCATTATCGTGGCTTCAAGTTAGCTACTATCTATACGTGACATTTATCCTGAGAAGGTCTTGTCGGTGACTGTGCGATAGTTATCATTTGAGTCAAAAATAATTAAGAAATAAAACATGTTTTCCGTGTCTTTGTAGCCTGGCGAAAACTGAGGCAAACGTTTGGGAGAATTCGAGAGCAGATCAGTGAAAACCCGAAAGGCAGTCGAGAAAACATGTTTTATTTCTTTTATAAAACTATTATTTTCAGTCTTAACAAAGAGAAAGACGATATACGAAGCGCGTATTGTAAATTCTCACAACCGGAAGACAGTCAACCACATTGCTCAAGTCATTTTCGTGCTTCATAGCGTTATGAAAACACACTTGTAGACCAATCAAAACCCACGTACTATCCAAATTATTTTATAATTATCATTGGTACAAGATCGTGAGCCTGCTATTGAAATCTCGCTTGACGTTGATGTTAGCTAAAAGGGTATATTATATTAGCGTTTCGGAACAACCATTATCATACTGAATTTCAAGACTGACAATTAAATTTGTGTTTTATTTGCACGATTAGTCCTAAGTTATGGGGAAATGCTACATAAATCTGTAAAAAGAATGAACAAAACTTAATTAAAACTCTTTGCAGCTGTATGCCATCAATTCTAAAACCTAAACTGGGATGCATTTTGCAGCTGCGAAACTGTGCGTTGATGGCGACTTTGCTTTTTCAAACAATATAAAATTAAGATTGTCGTAAATTGATGGACTCGATAAGTGTAATACTAATTCTAATCTAGATACGCGCGCTCTGATTGGTCAAAAACGCATGCTTTATGAGATTATAAAACAGAAAAAGCGTGTTTTATTGTTTTTACTACTCGTGGCGTGTAGAATCTATATTATAAAGCAAATGGAGAAGCCTAACCCGTGTATTAGACAGATAAAGCACTCCTAGAATTGGAGAACACTCGAGAAATGTAGAAAACACGAACCGCATATATTTCCCTCAAGTTCAGAAGTTACCTTTTGTGTTGTACCACAGTCTATTTCACGGATTAGACTTCTTTATTTGTTAGATAAATAACAACTTAATCTATCGAGTAGATCACCATGTCAAAAAACAAAAATAACAGTTATAAAATAGACCCTTCCTCCTTGACATAAAGAATAATATCAAATAAACCTGGAAATATCAAGAGTTTTGTCACCTCTTAAGCTGGTAACATAAGCCTGAAAACTGTACCAGTGTTGCAAGATCCCTTTTTAGGCCTGGATAGCAGTGCTTTTATCTTGAAGTACTTAAAGATATCCTTAAATACGAACACATTTTGCTCTAGAATAATACTAATTAATACATATTAATAGATTTTTTAAATAATTCCTATAAATAGTCTACTTTATAATTTGTCGTTGGTTCACTTCAAATTAGGAACGCGTAATCCTGCCGTATTGTTTCTTTGTAAGAGACGATTAGTGAGAACCTAATTTTTCTTCCTTAATCGACGTTGTTTTACTTCAGTAGCAAATTCGTCCGATCGTTTGTAACTTTTTTCAGTGCGTAAGAGCTTCTTGAGTTTCTCGATTTCGGATTTTTGGATTTTGTTGTGCTTCATTTGTTGTTCCAGTTTGCTTTGGAGTTTCAAGATCCTTGAAGATTCAGATTTTGATCTCAGTTTGACTACGATGTATATCAGTACTTCTGCTGCAATTACACCTCCGAACATGAACTTCGACTGGAAAGCCAAGGAAGCGAAAAGCGCAGCAGCGTTGAAGAGCCCCAAAGCAATAGTCTTGAAAGAAAATTTTCGCTTTGGTTCTTTTTTGTCTTCTGACAGTGTTTCCTTTATTTGTTTCACGTCCTTCATGGTGTTCTCAGCATGAATCGACAGTTCTTTAGCCGCATCACATAGATCTTCCACTAACACTTGATCCTCATCATCTTCCGATCCAATTTTCTGGAGCCTACTTATCATATTTTCGTAAAATTGAGCTTTTTCAATGGCTTTTTCTTCGGCAATTTTCTGTATTTTCAAATTTAGATCCAAGTCTTGCTTAGCGGCGCTGTCTGTTTTCTTTGGAATGCACGTTTTCAGTCCTTCCATTTCTTGCAGTTCCCAGATCAGTTTTGCAAGTTCTTTCTGTTTGATCTTTCTATTTACCTGCTCGTCATCAAGCTCTTTTACAAGCGAATCAATGGCGATTTTTTGAGCTTTTACTACTTCGTACTCTCTGTCCAGAATTTCCAAGATGTCGTCTAATTCCTCGTTTTGTTGTTGCAGCTCTTTGCGTTCCTCCAGAAGAGTGTTCTTGATTCGTTTTATAGAGATCAAGATGTTTGCCGCAAATAGAACAATACAACAGAATGTTACTTGCAAAGCAAGGAAACTTACTTGAGATATGTAATGAGACATACCGAGTGCAATACCAGCTATAATTGGCAAAGCGAGTATCGGAAGGTTAATTTTGTATAGTTTTGGAATCTCTTTAGCCACTTTTACCTCGGGTTTCTGATACTTCCTTTGTTCTTGATTTTTAACAGCTTCCCTCTCTTGTCTCATCTGCTCAATATTGTTTCGAAGCTCTTGGTATTCTTTCAAAGTCACCTGGTTCTTTTTGTCTTCCTCTAACTTCGCCCTTTCTGCTTCTCGTAATCTTTTCTCCAGCATTTCCACTACCTTTTGTAGGTCATCCAAATCGTCGTCTGATTTGGTATTTAGTTTATCGTCTTTTTCTGCTATTTCTTCTTCTAGCTGCCCCTTTATTTGTTCAATTAGCTTCACGTCAGTGTCAATCTGCAGTTTCATTTCGTCAATGATTTCTTGTTGCCTGTCATTTTCTTGATTTTTTAGCTTAAGTTCTTCTTGGAGGCGTTTAAATTCATCTTGGCTTTTCTTATATCCTTCAAACCCACTTTCACTTAATTTCAAACCGTCTTCAAAGTCTATTCCCTGTTGCTTTTCAGTGAGTTTTGCTATTAAAAACACAGTTGGCAATACAACGGATGCTAGCACAAAACTAGCAACTTTATTCGGCAGGATGTTTGGCAATAAAAGCACTGTTAAGGCTAAAACGATGTACAATATTAATTTTTTGTGTTTTTCGTCTGGACTGACTCTTGGGATTTCTTTGTTCGTATCCTCTGGCTGTCGTCTTTCGTCTTGCTCTTTCATTAGATTAACATTTTTTGCTTTGTCAAAAATATCTTTAATCGTTTCTTCCCGTACGGGATTATCCTCAAATACATCATCATCTCCCATTTCAATATCAGATTCGTCACTAGAGCCATCGACTGTTTGGAAGATTCCATAACTGGAAGGGAGTGGACACTCAACTGAGACAGTTTCTACAATTGCAATCTTTTCCGAAACTGGAACTTGTGAGCTATCCATGCTACTTTTCAACTCCTCCAGGATGCTTTCTTCTTTAACAACGGTCAGCGCTGGCTCTCTGGAAATCTGTTTATTATTGTTGTTGCTTGAGATGACTAGTCGGTCTTTATTTGGAGACTTTGGAAGTAATCCCTCAGTTAAGTCTGAAATTTTAATAAAGGAAAATAAACAAAAGATTTTTATAACTAAATCTTTTTATGTTCTAGTAGTTCTTGTGCTTTTCTGGTCAAAACGTTTTCACAGTTCATGGAAAGTGGAAATATAAACCAGGTTAATGATTTACTAGTCATCTACTTTTGCCTATTCGGTATATTACTCAACCATATCGATTATCTTGTTTTCTATGAAGCGTTTTACAGATCTGTTTTTTGGCTCCGTTTCAAGACAATTTATCCAGTTTCCAGTTATATACCTTGCTGCAATTAGAGCATTGAATGCAATAAATAATATTAGATGTGCAATTGAAATAGTTCAAGCATTCAATCCTCTAATTGCAACAAGTTATATATCGGGGAAACTGCTACCCAATTATACCGTCAAATATTCTGTACTATAGGCGAATCCTTGCATACTGCCTGCTTTATTAGCGTACAACTTTAGGTAAGCGAAGGAAAAAGATAAATACGGTTCGAGTCTAAAACTTGAGAAAGCTTGTCGAGAAAACAAAGAGATTAGAAGTTTGACTCTTTGCATGCAGTTTTTAAGAAAATATCGCAGCTCCAGAATACTCAAAACAGCTGGGTGGTAAAAACGTGAATGAGCCATGCATTCTCTGTAAAATTTCTTTTAGATTATAGGAAAAGTGTTTAGTTTATCAGTCTCACATTTTCAAACGAAGTTTATTTTACAAAACACTTTAAACTCAGGACCTCAGGTTTCGTAGCCTTGTTAGAAACTGGCGCACATTTGCCACTGAAGGGAAAGGATGAACAAAGAGCCGCCTATTAGTACATCCAGCAAATGCACATTTCTTTGTTGACCTATCCATATAATTTCTTCGTACTTACTAATCAAACTAAATTTCTTCACTTTGTGGAGTTGCTCAGGGTTAGCCTCGTTTTGATATTCGATTATGCACCGCAGTGCATGCGTTCAGCGGCTTTTAGGGAATTGCATGGAAAAGTATTATTTTGTGGATTAACCTATCGACATGCAATCTAAAACACTCTTCAATTAAAACAAGTTGTTTTTAACGGAAACGTTCTGTACAAATGTACCCAGACTCACTTCTTGCATGTTTGTAACTCAATCAAACCAATTTCTGATCCATATTGAACATTAGACTTGTCGGATATTCGTACTTATTAAGGTGAATTGATAATAAGGTCTATATCTCAATGATAGTATGAGCGCTTTGGACATGAAATGATAATTGTTATATTTCTGTGAGCGGGCTACTACAAATACTAAACGTTTTGCTATTAATCATTTAGGCTGGCAAAATTTCATTAAAAAGTTAAAGAATACTTATTGAGATAGAAAGGCTTTTTTCTCGCTACAAAGGGACTAATAGCGTAGCCAATCAGAGTCCAGAGTTTTCAGTAGTTCATTAGTAAACTGATACTAATTTCCAATGGCCGTTAAAGCCATCCATTCATAGTCATTCGTACTCGAGGTACATTTGTATAGTGAAGTAGCCATATATTGCTTTTATTATATGTTTACTGATATTAAATTTCAAATTCCGCACTATTTCGTCACTTCAAAACACTTTGCTTGTAAAGTCAATCAGCTGAAAGCAAAAATGAATAAGCCAACCAATTTTTTTGATTTACAGGTAGATGAATGGATAGATGATAAAGACTTTGAGGCAAATAGGCTGCAGTATAAAATCGAATATTGGATTTTATTGAGTGTATGCATCAAGTTTTTTGTTAAGCGTTTCGTCAACTGGTAAGAGACTGCAAATTCAATAGTATAAAAATTTGAATGAATGAGCCAACCAGTTTTTTTGATAAACAAATAGATGAATGGATAGATGATAAAGACTTCGAGGCACATAGTTGCGGTATAAAATCCTATATTGGATTTTATTGAGTGTATGCATCAAGTTTGTTAAGCGTTTCGTCAACTGGTAAGAGACTGCAAATACAATAATATAAGATTTGAATGAATGAGCCAACCAGTTTTTTTGATAAACAAATAGATGAATGGATAGATGATAAAGACTTCGAGGCACGTAGTTGCGGTATAAAATCGTATATTTGATTTTATTGAGTGCATGCATCAAGTTTGTTAAGCGTTTTGTCATTTGGTAAGAGACGGTTCAAATACAGTAGAATAAGGTTTTACCTAAAATATCTTTCCCATCGTTTGCCCACGGGTTAGTGGCGTTATCGTCTGTATGTGGATCATCACCAAACAAATCCTCAAGACTTTTTAATAGTTTCTCTTGCCTTGCTTTTTGTTTAATCCTCTCTCTAAGCTGCGACCTGAAAACGATTAAAAGATTTTCTTTCCGTTTTAGTTCTTTTCTGTTAGTATGTGTGAGATTTTTTGATTCTCTGATATCTTCCTCAAGGCTTTGAACAGCACCTTCTTTGCATTGTATTTCGTCTGCAAGTTCCATTATCTTCTCTCGAACATCTTTCATCACAATTTCACCCTCTTCATCGCTACTGTCTTTGTCGTTTTTGTTTTTTCTTCTCAAGCGAACATTCTCCGCAACCTCCAACCTTTTTAGTTCGATTTTTGTGGCTAAGTATATCCGTTTGAGGAGCTCAACGGACTTTTCCAGTTTTTGGACTTTAAGTTCTCTCTCTGCAAATTTTTGCTCCAGGTCTTTTTTTATGGTTCCCACAATTTGTATGTCTTTCGTTATCTTTTTTCCAGCTTTACGAAGAGCTTTTTCTTTCTGCTTTAACGCTTTAGCCTTTTCTTCGCTTTCAGTCGAAATCAAGTCAAGATTTTGCTTTAGATTTTCTACCCTTGTTGTTGCCATTTGGATATCTTCCTCCTTGCTGCTCATTTGGTCTTTAATTTTTGTTAGTTCTTTGTTATTTTCTTCCATTATTTGTTCTTTCTGTTCCATGTCTGCTCTTAGTTGCCCATATCTTGATTTCTCGTACTCAATTTCTTTCCCCTGCTCAGTACAACGAAGCTCAAGTTCGAAAAGAATCTTTTCATTATGTTCACACTCATTTTGATACTTTTGTTTTTCTCTTGCTAAAATCTGCAACTCTTTTCTCATTTCATCGTTTTGTAGATACACACCTCGAAGCAACTCCATCTCCTGGTTCTGTTCCATAAATTTCTTTTTCCATTCATCGAGTAAAAGTTCTAGTTCTCCTGTTCTGGTATCTCTCTCTTTTTTCTCCTCACCGTCTCTCTCGTTTTGCTCTATCAGCGTTTCAAGAAGCAATTTATTGTCGGAAACTTTTTTCTGGAGCTGGCACACCAGTTCTTCAAGCTCCTCGTTCCTTAATCTTTCCTCAGCAAGATGCTCGAACATGTCTGAAAGAGCTTTCTCTTTGTCAACATTTCTGCGTTTTTCTTCGTCTAAGTTGATATATAATTCATAGCTTCTTTGTTTTTCTTCCTCGAGTAAATTTCCCATCTTAGAGTGTTCATCATCTAGTCTCGTCAACAACTCTTTTAGTTCGTCTTCTTTAACTTTTGTTTCCCTTTCTTTCATTTCGATAACGGTTTTCATTTCATCTTGCAATTTCTCAGTTGCTTTCAATTTTGTTTCTATCTCGATCTTTTGAGATTCTTCTGTTTCAAGTCGTGAAGCAAGAACAGTATAGTTTTGGCCTTCCGATTCCAGGGCTGTCTTGAGAGCTTCAATTAAATTTTCTCTGTGTGACTTCTCTTGCTCCATTTCACTTATTTTATCTTTAACTTCGTGCAACTGTGCTTCTTGCTGTTCTATCTCAATTGTAAGTTTCTTGTTTAAATTTAGCAAATGATCTTTCTCTTGTTCGTATTTCGTTTTTTCTCTTTGTTCCGCCTTAAGGTTTTCTCTTTCTTGAGTGCAAAGGACGACTTCTTCTTCGATCAGTTTAGTTAGTTGATTATTTTGGTTGTTTGTATCGTTTAGCTCTTCCTCTAACTCCCTAACCTTCTCTTCGTTTTCTTCAAGGCTTTCTTGTAATTGTGCTATCAAACTTTCTGCTGTTTTTATTTTCTCTTCTCTCTCAACACCTTTTACTTGTTCTGCTGTCAAAGCTGTACTCAGTTGAAGAGTGCGCTCGCTTTCCTCATCCAAAGACAGTTTAAGTGTTTTATGACTTTCTCTTACTTTGACCAGATTTGCTTTCAGCTCTTCAATAAACGTATTTTTCTCCAATGCATCGCTTTTTTCAATTGTTAGTTCTTCTGTTAATTCAAACACCGTCTCTTGCTCTTTTTCCAAATTGTACTTTAATTCATTAACGACTTCACTACTATCGTTCATCATTTTCATTAGCTCTTTTATTTTGAGTTCTTGTTCGTTTCTCTCTATTGAAAACTGTTGTGACATTTCTTGTCGTCTTTTTTCATTTTCATCTGCTTTTCTTGAGACTTCTCTCAATCTTTCTTGATTTTCCTTAAAGTTTTCTTCTAAGTCTTTAATTACTGTTTCCGTCAAGTCGGCATTGACCTTCCTTTCTTCTTCCAACTCCTTGGACATGCCTTCAATAACTTCTTCGTAGCTCTTAATTTTTAGCGTTTTGAGCTTTTTGATAAAATCTAGATTTTTGGACATGACCCTCTCTAGTTTTTCGTTTATTACATCAATACGCTTAGCCTCTTTTAAGAAAATCACCTCCAATATACTTTCCAACTGCAGTAGTTGTCCTTTAAGCTCTTGCATTGATGCTGTTATGTAAACTTTTTCTTTTTCTAACAAGTAAGAGTCAACTTCATCTTCGTACTGTAACCTGTAGCAAATATCCTCGTATCTCTTTTTTATTTTGTCAAGTTCTACTTTCATTTCATCCATAACGGCATCATATTCCGCCGTCTTGTGAACAAGTTCCTCTATTCTTTCATCTTGATCAGTGTTTTTTGTATTCTCCTGTTGGACCTCTTGCAATAGCTTCTCATGTTTTCCTTCTACTGCCGCAACTGTTGTTTTAATGTCTTTCAAGGACAATCTCTGTGAGGTCAGTCTCTGGCTAACTTTTCTAGCTGAGAGGTCTTCAGTACTCACACTTTTACTGCCATCTAACGCAGCTTGTGGCAGACAGCGCAGATGCCTGTTGATGCGATCCACTTTGGATTTAATTTCGCCTACAGTTGACTGGTACTCTTCTACTTTCTTCTTTAAATCATGAACTATTGTAATCTGGTGAAAGTATCGCCCTTTTTCAGCAGTAAGGAGCTCTTCGATTGTAGCAGCTCTTGCGCGCTCGCTCTCTGCTTCACTTTGAAGATCCATCACTAAGATCTGATTCTCCAACACCTTTTCCGTAAGTTCTTCAATATGTTGATTTTTTACGCGAACTTCTTCCCTTAATTCAGTTATTTCCTCAGAGTAGTCCGTTATCATCTGCCTATCTTTAAGGCCGGTGTCTTTAAAGTCTGATATTATTTCGTCTTTCTCCGCCGATTGACATTGCTCATCTCGAAGGAGTTCGTTCATTCTTTCCAGTTCCTCTTCCAGCTGAACAATTTTCTCGTCTCTTCTTTGAATTTCGTTACTTTCGAATTCCTCTTTCACTGCCTTCAATCGACTCTTAAGTAACTCTGCTTTCTTCTTGTCTAAACCTTTTCGGTCTGACAGCTCATCGAGTATATCTGTAATCTCCTTCAAGTTTGCAAGTTGTAGCTCGAGCTGATAAGATCTCTCTTGCTCCTCTTCAACTTTTCGTGCAAGATCTTCTATTTGCACATCTTTTCTGTCAAGCTCTTCAGATGCCTCTCTGTCAAACACCTCGTATTTTTCCTCTGCCTCATCGTATCTTGTGTTCAATTCAAGAATTGTTTCTTCAAATTTATCGTTCCTTTCTCTTTCCTTTATTAAGTCTGTTTCCAGACTCGCGACTGTCTCACCCATCTCCTTATTTCTCTTTTGCAAAGCTTCAAGTTCATCCACTATGCTACTTGACATCTTTTCGGGTGAGCCATTATCAAGCTGTTCTCGTAGGTCATCGATAACTTGACTTTTGGTTATGCAATCATTCTTAAAGATTTGGAGTTCTCGTGTGACGTTCTGGATGTCAAGGTTTAGCTTTTGCTCCTCAGTAGCGTAACGTTCTACCAGCTCTTGAATACCCTTCTCCTTTTCATTTATGTTTTCTTTGAGATTTTCAATTATTTCAAGAAGCCGCTGATTTTCATCCTCAACTGACTTTAGCTTCTCTAAAGACCGCGATTGGATTTCATGACTTTGTTTTTCGTTAGCCTCTGCAACTATTAATTGCTCGTTTAATTCTGTTATCTCACTCAGACGATCTTCATTTTTTATTTTTACTTCGTCTAGTTCTTTTTGCAGTTCGTGTAATTTGTCTTTTTCCTGTTCGAGGGACCTTTCTTGGATGAAAGATGCATTTTTAAGTTCTTTGTTTTCCAACTCAAGGAGAGATACTCTGTGTTCTAACTTCTCGCATTTAATTGTGTATTCATCTTTGACAAGCTTTTCAGATTCAAGGGCATCTTCGGCGACTTCAAGTTTTTCTTGTGTGTCTTCAAGCTGCTTTTCTTTTTGCGCCAGTGCGCTTTCATTTACTTTGTGTTTGTCATGCATCGTTTCCAGTTCTTGCCGTGTTTCTTCAAGCTTTTTAACTTTAGTTTCTAAATTTTCTTTTAAAGAAACAATTTCTTTATTAAATACTTCTTCATTGGTTATTATTCCTTTCAACACTTCAATTTCTCGCATGTACTTAGCACTTTTGCCCTTTTCATTTTCGAGAGCCTCTTGGAGTTGTTCAACCTCGTATTTTTTGTCTCTTGAGTTTGCTTTTTCATCATACAGTTGACTTTCAAGTTGGTTTATCTGTAATGTCAAATCTGTTGCCCTCCTACTTTCTCTCTCAATGTCTTTGCTAAGAGCTTGATTTCGCTGTTTAGTTTTACTCACAAGATTGTTATGTTCTTCCAGCAACTGTTTGTAGTTATCTACTTCTATTCCAAGACTTTTCTTCTCTTTTTCTTTCTTTTCAACTTCATTTTCAAGCTTTATTATTTCTTTTGTACGTTCTTCAAGGTAACCTATTTGCGTTTCTAAAGAAGATATCTGATTCTTTAAACTTTTGTTTATGTTAGTTTGGTTTTCAACTTCATCCTGTAAAGTTTTTACTTTTTCTTTCTCTTTTATTTGTGAATTATCGTTTATGATAGCTTTTTCTTTCAGTTCTTTGTTTTCAGACTCAACAAGAGAAAGCTTGTTTTCTAGGATTTCGCACTTTATTGTGCATTCATCATTTACAAGTTTTTCCGATTCAAGGGCATCCTCTGTTTGTTGGAGGTTTTCTTTTGTGCCATCAAGCTGTCGTTCTTTTTCTAAAAGTGCTCTTTCAATTTCTTTGTGTTTATTATACATCGTTTCTAATTCTTTTCGTGTTTCTTCGAGCTTTCTTTCTTTGTCTTCTAAATCTTCTTTTAAAGTTGCGATTTCTTTATTAAACGCTTCTTCTTTAGTTATTTTACCTTTTAGCACCTCAACTTCACGAATCCACTTTGCCCTTTCATCCTTTTCATCTTCCAGAGATTCTTTTAGTTGTTCAATCTCGTCTCCTTTTATTCTAATGGCTTCTTTCTCTTTGTGAAGTTTATCTTCTAACTGATTTATCTCAATTCCTAGTGCCGTTGATCTCTTATTTTCTTCCGCAAGATCATCTGTAAGCTTCCTGTTTTGTAATTGCAAAGTGCTCACTAGTTCCTTGCTGTTGGTCACTATGTTTTTGTATTCCTCCAGTTGTTTTTCCAAAACGACTTTTTCTTTTTCATGATTATCATTCCTGTTCAATAGTTCTTCTATTTCGCGTTTGCATTTCTTTAGTTCAGCCGCTTGAATCTGCAGGTCCGATAGTCTCTTTTTCATGACCTTGTTTTCTTCTTCACTTTTTGCATTGTTTGCTTCTTCTTGATTTAACTTACTTTTTAGAACCTCCACTAGCTTTAGCCATTCTTCGTTTTCTTCTTTTTCCTTTTTCAATTTTTCTTCTAATTGTTCAATTTGTGAGTTTGCATCTAATCTTGATTTCTTTTCTTCCTCGAGCTGTTTCTCTAGTTTATCCATTTCCGATAGTAATGTTCCCGACTTTTTGTTTTTATTAGCCAAATCTTCTGCTAGTCCAGTATTTCTTAATTCCAAGTTCTCCACTAATTGTTTTGTGTCTTCCATTAATCTCTTATAGTTATCAAGTTCTTTCTCTTTTTTTATTTTCTCCTCTTCTTCACTCTCAAGCTTTAACGAAAGCGTCCTTATCTCTTCACTATATTTATCTGCGTCAGCTGCTCGCGACTCTAGAGATGCAATCTTGAGCGTTAAGTCATCAACAATATCGCTTTTAGTGTTGAGTTCTTTATTGATCTGAGATAAATTTTCCTTCGCTTCTTTTAAAAGAGAGCTTCCCTTTTCCCACGATTCAAATTCATGGACAAGATTGTCATCCTTCCTTTTAAGTAACGAGATCCGAAGCTTCTTGGATTGTTTAAATTGCTCACGAATTGCGTTCCACCATTCGTCGTTTTCTCTCTTGAGTTTTTCTAGTTCTTCCTCATTTCCCTCATTTGAATCGTCCTCGTATAATATCTGAGCTTTCCCAACAAAGTCTTTGACTTTAGGTTCTTCTTCAAGTATTTCTTCTAACAATTGTTTGAGTCGTGGAAGTGTTTCAGATATGGCTTTTTGCCTTTCGCTTAGTTTTGTTTTGAAATTCTCAAACTCATCCTTCCCACTTCCTGTCTCTAACAAATTTTGTTCTACAGAAGCTAATTTAGATAATATTTTTCCATTTGCCGTTTCTTCTACTTTTATTAACGAAATGAACGTTTGAAGATCTGATCTCTTTTTTTCAACTTTTATTATCAAACCGTTAAGGTGTTCCCGGAGATTGTCCACTTCATGTTCGATGTCAGACAATCTTGGACTTCCAGTGTCTTCTTCGTCAGACATTTTGGTGTTGAAATTAATCAAGCCAGATCCTGAAACACATAAAATGAATTACTTTGCAACAAACTCATTGTTGTTTAACTCCATAAAAGGAAATAAGATGTTTATAATTAAGATGCCAGTGCATGAATTAGTCCCTCGCGATTTTGGCCATATGAGATTTTGTATGATTTCCAAGAAGCTGTTTTTAAGAATTATTGTGCGACTTACGAAACGTGTAGACTTTCTGTGTTTTCTTGCACTAGTACGGTAATCGATCTAACAAATTCATTTCAGTTGATCAATGTGGTGTTCTTAGATATTCTTATAGCTAAAGCGAATCCTAGAAAGTGCGGTGCTAATCGTTATAACTTTTGAAAAAATTAATGAGACCCTATAAAGTGACATTCATATTGTTTGTATTTAGGAGAAGAAACATTAAGTGTTATTTGCTGTAACTTTTAAAACAGCTTACGAAACCCTATAAGGTGAACGTTCGTTTTTGTTTGTCTTAAATTAAGATTTAAACCAGTTTGCAAAGCCGTATAAAGTCGGACAATTTGAAAAGAAGAAATCATTGACATTATCCATTCTTTCAAACCATTTGATTATTTACTTTTTCAATTTCTCTAGTGAGTTTTGGAAAAACGACAAGAAGAAGATGAAAAATAAAAGCTAATTGTAGTGTTGCTCTGTTTTAATCAATCAGTTTTGTTTTAGAGCATTTGCTTTTTCAACCAATCTGCCGAAACTGCCCCATTCTCTTGAATTATTTTGATCTTTCAGGATTTTTTCAACGCTGAACAAAATTTTCTTCAATTAGATGCTTGAGTGTATGAACACTTGCTTACATGTTGAAAGCACTTCAGAGATTTCTTTCCCAGTCGTTACAAGCCTTTTGTCCAGCGCAAGACAAAAGGAGCGCGAGCTGTGGGTACGAGATTTAGGATGTAGGAACTCGTATAACGGCCTTTTTAAAACTGCCTTTGTGCAATACCAAAAAACATGTTTACAAACCATTTTACATGATTTCAGCAGTTATTACAAAATTGTTACAAACAATGTTGGAAGAAGCTATATATAAACAAGAGCCCATAAGTAGGAGCGAGCAACTCCCATGTTCTGGTGTCACGGCGTTTTCACGAACCGTTTTCATAGTTCCCGCGAATTCAGAGCAATCACATGCGTCCATACTTAATCATTGACTTCACCGGAAGTTTGTATTACCATCAAAGCGAAACCAAAATGGCGG
>JAOBBB020035777.1:0-15005 GCA_025331005.2 Zoanthus gigantus | reverse complement strand
GTAAGTTTGAGAGTTCAAGGCAAACGTCCTAAGGCCGAGGGACTGGGGGAGGGGGGGAGGGTATGGGTTATGTTTGAATACAGTCGCAAAATGGTTTGTTCTTCCCTAAATGACGATCACTCGATCGGCTATCGCATAAGACAATAAGAAATTATAATTTTTTTTTTGGTATGAAAAAGGGACAGACATGGGTAGCCAGACAAGTTCGAAAACTTCCCAAAGGGGGGTTGCAAATCCCTCAACCCTCCCCCTATGATTAGCATAATATAAGTTTTTAAATTTCTCAAGGTAATTAAGAAATATATGCTTATTTTAAAAACTAGCTATATAAAGTGAATTATTTTGTAACGAAAAGCCTTCAGTTTTGAAATTTCAGATGCGTTTTGCCTTTGTTCAAAGTTTTCCTGCCCTAAGCCTTTTAAAATTTCTTGTACATTACAATGAAGTTTAAAACATCCGTTTGAAAGCTAGGGAAATCGGAATTGTATTGTTTAAGACAGCATTGTTCCATTTGAGTTATGAGTCAAAAATTAAAGACATTTTGTGGATCTAAATCTTTTCCAACTAATTAGATAGCTCGAGATTTTGCTTATCTAACTGTAATTTAGCAATTTATTTCTTTATAAAAAGTTTACGAAGAACTTCTTTTGTCCACTAACAAAATATCGGCCTTTAAGAATCCCAAAGGCTAAGATGTTTACAACGTAAGAAAATCATTTTTACAATAACAATTGATTACTCTCTCACAAGATGAGGTCATAATTGTATTAGTGTAAAACTGTTGTGCACAAGAGCGTCTATTTACTTTCTGGCTGGTTTCATTTTTTTATATCAAGACTTCCATCTAATCTCATTGCTATACTCAGTTAAAGCTTTTAATCAGTTAACACGAATGTCGATTTCGAGCAAATTAAAAATAGTGAATAGTCTAGAAAATATAGTAACAGTTTTCTATTTTATATTAATACTATTACAATAGCGCAAAACAATTTACAAAGACATTTCAAAGTATGTTGCTTCTTGCTAATGCATACAACTACCTCGCGTCTTGTTTGAATATCATGTTTTTCAACAAAAGAAGTAGCGTCCCGAGGAAACCGCTCATTTCCTTTCGAATCTAAAAAGACGAAATCAAAGAAAGCGATACTTGACCAACCGAAAGGCGGTACTTTTTCAAAGTATACTTCTATTGTAATGGTAATTCAAGGCAATAAAACTTAACGCATTTTTAAACGAGTGAAAAACAACTCTTTCATAATTGCTCATGTTTTAACTACATTAAAACTTCAAACTTTAACAGCATGGTATTTATTGGATAACAAAATGAGAATGTTAGTTTTGATAATTAAAACTATTGAAGAAATGTTTGGTTCATGAGCCCAAGAGGATGTGTTGCTTTAGTTTGGCATTAAGTTTTGTTCGTTTTATGTAGTTACAGCTACGTGTATCCCAAGGTCAACAAAGCAGTGAACTGTGTCAAAATGCAGAGAGATAACTTCTCTGTATGCAAATCTGGTCAATATATACAAAGAATGATTGATGACAGAAAGCTCCATAAATTAGGCGCAACTTTACAGGCTCTTGTCTTAGCCGCAAGTAAAAATCTTTATTCATGAGGTATTCAACCGAATAGCGTCTCTGGTTTACATGGCTTACCACGAGAGTTGTTCAGTGTCTGGATAGCGGCTTGACAGTGCCTTCTAAAGAGCAGATTAAGAAAAAGATATCTGGAAGAAATGTCATGTTGTCCATTTGACAAGGTACGTTCTCACACTCTTAAATGGATCATTTTAGCTTGGTCAACTTTTCGTGATGACGATCCCTAAATATTACGGATGAAAAGAACTGAAAGAAAAGTGTCGGTTTCCTTTACTCGAGGGACTAAAAAAAACAAAGAGATAAAGTGAGTTGAACTTTCTTAACAAATCAAAACATTTCTACCAATGTGTTTGACAGAAGCTTTAGAAGAAAATGCAGATGAGTTTATTAACTGCGTTTTTAAGTGCTGACCTATAGTAAAATCAACTCTTTTAATATCTATATAAATTATCATCATGGACTTTGCTCAACGGTCAGTGACCGTGAAAAATAAACCAAATTCTTGCACGCTTTTATTTTCTGAGAAATGAAGAGAAGACGCAGTAATACTCGCAAAATCTGATCTAGATTCGGTAATTAGCGCGAAAACATGAATTACTATAGTGTGAAGCAAAACTTTAATTTCGCAAACAGTAATAAAGACTGGAGCAGCTATTTAGATTGTGAAGCACAAATGAGTAAAGTCCTACAAACATCACAGTTTGATATACATTTTCAATTTAAGCTGAATCAGCTTATAAGTTTCACAAAGTTTTTTTGTCTGTGCTCGAAGTTGAAAAACAAAAACCGGCGAATGAATTTCCATGTAGATGCTAACGAATCAAAAACGCCATCTGCTGTCAAACGTTTTGAAACTCATATGTACGTAACTTCAATTTTAGCTGAAATATTGGACCAACATATTCGTTCAAGGATGGACGCATCATGGTCAAAGTTAATTCAATATAATCAAAATTAAAATGCGATACTGGTTGTATAAAAATTAGACAGGAATTTAATATGAATCATTATACTGACTGATATGTTAACTTTATTAAACTTGTATTGAAAAAAATTGGTTATTGACTCGAGCTTCCACGAGTCGAGTGCAGAAATTCCATATGCGATTAAGCAGTAAAACAACGGAAAAGAGAACAAAGAAGTTTAACTGCATAGCGATATCCGATTGTAGCCTGTAGTCTCCTTTCTGATTTCTTTAGGACCGAACTGCTTCTTTTCTAATTTCCAAAGTGCTTCTGTGTAAAGAAATACTATAGTCAAACTACAAAATGTTTGGTTTTAATTTTGTGCTAAAAAAGTTGCAGAAAGTATGGCCGGGGAATGATATCAGTTTCGCCCTTCTTTGTTCTTCGAGAATTAGTTGAAAATGAACTGACAGAGAAATTTGGCTTTTTAACTATAAATATAGATTTAAAATCATCACTGAAAATGATATTAAAATCATTTGCCAAATCCTTTATTCTAAATGTAAGTTGCGCTCCAATATTGAAACATAGCTACTCTTCGAAAAAAATTTACTCACTTCATACAAGTAAAATATTCCAAATTCGAGAGAAGGAATGTAGCCACGAGGGTGGGGTGAGGTAACACTTTTTATCTGCAAAATAATTGTTTCTGGCTGTCAACAGCTGTCTAGTTGAATGAGAATTAACGAAACCCTTTTATTTACTTTATTCAGTTAATCACATCATAACGATCTTTATTTTTTTAGATGTGTTGAAAAGTAACACTGCAAATTTTGAATTTCTTAAAAGAGGGATAAATTTTCGGCCACATAAATCGTTCATAATCGGGTTCCAAGTGAATAAAATCACATTGTGCATGGCATCTCTCACTAATGTCAATGGCAATGGTTGATCAATAAGATATCAACCTTGCTTCAGAACTAAAAATAGAAGGAGATCATTGTCCATTGACTATAATGCGTGTTTGCTTGTCTTTTTCAAGCCAAGCCAAGTAGTAGTAATAACATTTGATATAAGGCGAAAAGACAGCTGTTATCATTTCTGTATACAGAAAATTTCTTGGGTTTCAAAATCAGTAAGCATATGAAAAATATTGAATTTGTACATTTAAAATTTTAAAATCGTTGAATAGTAAAACATCATTAACTACAAACAAAACATTTTAAATCTTTTTTTTAATTTTTAATTTTTTTTAATTTTCATGGTTTTAAACTTAAATGAAATGCATTTCGCCATTCAAACTAAGGTGTTGTCTTTGCATTGCAATAGGTTATTTACTGGTTAAAGCTACCGTAGTTTAGATACAAAATTTAACATATTCATCACTACTACTACTACTACTACTACTACTACTGCTACTACTGCTACTGCTCCTACTGTTACTACTACTACTACCATTACTGCTAATAATATTACTATTATATTTACTGCTAGTCTACTGCTATTACTACTACTGTTGTAAACCAGCAACACTTTTGATTTTAAAAAATATTGTGATTTTATTTTGTTTTCGAAACTAGTAATTATATTATATGATGAAAAAGATCTGTAAGAGTGAAACAGTTGAAATCATGAATGATAAAGTTATAATTGATATAAATATATCATCATTCATTTAGTCGCCGTGATGAAGACCATTTAATATGGTCGAAATATAGGCGTAATCGAGTTAATGGTTGTCTCAGTTGTGTTTATATTTATAATGTTTTTCTGAGGAGTCATCATTACCATTAATATTATTGATATTTTGTGAGTTATATATAAATATATATATTTATAGTAATAGCGTAGAGTAGAAGTGGAGTAGAAACCTTTATTTTTAAAAAAATAAAAACTGTTTTGTGTGTGTATTTTTCAGAATAGTCACTTTAGACGTCTATGTAAAGGCAACCTGCATCAATGGGAGCCCTAAATATATACCAGTACATAAATAAATTTTTAAATACTGACAAGCTTTACAATAATATGATATGATAAATATACAGAGGATATTACAAGGTGGCGCGAATATATGAAGTTTATTTTCGAAGGGAAAAAAATATTTCACAAGTGAGCACAGCGAAAGAGAGAAATCTTTTTTGCACGAGAAGATCAACTTCATATGTTCGCGTCAACGTGTAATTTTCTTTTTATTACATAGATATGAGTGTTTCGAAAATACAAAACTAGGCGAAAAACAAAGGAATGACACCAGCGATATCTTTGATAGTGAGGATATTGAAAATATGTCACTCGTATCCCGGATGAAGTTTCATGTGATTTCTACGAGTGGCGTATATTGTTTATGAAATAGAAAAAAAATACATTAAGATACGTGTTATGATTATATTCACATAATAATAGTGAAAATGATAAAATAATAACTAGCGTTGGTAAAAATTGTTAAAAACAATGCAGCCATGATAATAAAAGGATTTTTTTTTTTTTTTTTTTTTGCTACTTCTGTTCTAATGCAGGGCAAGTGAAGCAAATTGCTTTGGCGAATTAAGCGAGTGAATCTTATTGCTGAAAATGAAATGGTTATTAAAATGCTGTGGGGAATGGCCTTTGATACATTTTTTCATTAGATTTAAAATATTCTTATCTCGCCTAGCTGCTACGCTTGGCCACTTCAGCTTTTCCATAGCAGAGTCACTGTCATAAGTTCTCATAACTATTCTTGCTGCGCGCATCATTCTGCAGGCCTCGATAGATTATGCACTTGACCACAGTTTCCCCAAACGGGAAATATATATCGATACTTTATAAGTGACTGCATCATTTTAAATCATTTCTGTGTATCTTCATTTTTAGATTAAACTAATTCAGTTATGATAAGCTTTTTATATAGAGTACTCGTCCAAAAAATTAATGTCGTCGTAACACAAATTTATGTAA
This sequence comes from Zoanthus gigantus, assembly GCA_025331005.2. Lineage (NCBI taxonomy): Eukaryota > Metazoa > Cnidaria > Anthozoa > Zoantharia > Zoanthidae > Zoanthus > Zoanthus gigantus. The sequence continues at coordinate 9,564 of JAOBBB020035777.1, read as the reverse complement.
GGCTAGTATAAGGAAAGGGTCATTAATTTATCAACCAATTTTTTTTTGTTTAACTCTTGAGATATCGAGTGCAGCCATATTTTTCAACCCAGAGCATCTGAATTTTTTTATTATACGAGCGTTACATTGAGCAAGCTTAAACATCATTCCACAAAACGTTTGCAACCACGAGCTGGCTGACTGAAGCCTTTTCTGCCGATTTGCGAGCATTTGGAAAACGAGCTATTTAAAACTTAATCTAACACAACTGAAATCTTGAGCATCTCTAAAACACTAAAAGCAGCCAATATAGGCAACAAAGACAATATATTGGATTTAAAATTATCTGCCATATTTTAGGAACTTACGCACAAAGCTTGAGGCAGACAGTTAATTAGTTTTATTAGCCTGTGTACATTTAACATAACTTTAAAAAAGAATATGAATCAGCCATGCTGTCCATGAAGACAAAAGGTCACTGTTTAGGATTCCTTAGCCAGCGGTCGAATTCTTTACAAGTCTTTATTCTAGCGTCTTCAAGTCTCCTGCAGCTTGACACAACTAATTTTCGAAATTTATTACTAAATATTAGCAAGCCTTGACTGCATTGTACGAATTACAAAGATTCTCATCTGCTTGCACGCTCGGACATTGACCTTAGTGTCTCATTTGCATTCTTTGCAAACTAACTCCCATGCAATGAGGTGAAAATATGAGAACAACTTCACTTTAAAGTTACTTAAGTGATTGTACTGCGGAAATCATTCATATTTTTTTGCAACACCATGAACTGAAGTCTATGAAAAATATATGCATAATGGATTTTTTCAGTAAGGTAAAGTAATGTTTCAAGGTTTTTTGTCCTTCACGTTTTCTTTTGTTTTAAGGATTGAAAAACTTTACTCCTAAGTATGTCATAACAGGCCTTACATTGATAAAGACTGTTTTTATTGAGCCCTGTTTATTCACATCATTATTAGTTCCATGACTTATGCTATTCAACACTGAAACTTTAAAACTTTAATATTCCGTGTGCGGTTGAACTTGAAGATTTAATTTAAAAATTCGTTTTTGACCCTCCGGCTCCGAGTAAAACTGATGGAAATTAGATGGAAATTACAACGGGTTTGCAGGTATAATGAACTCTCAAAAATCTTCAGATAGGTTCAGGCATCGACAGACTAAATGTAAATACTTGTACAAAATGAGGTTAGTTCAAAACTCTGATGTATGCGTGGGAGGACTTGAAAGATTTCTTGGTCCACCCCTTCAAGCTAAATAACAAGTTTTCACCAAAGTTCTTTCATCATGTTTTGTCAACACCATGTCCAATATTATACGCTCAAAACACTAGCAATAAATCCATTGATGAGCTCTATTTCGATTCTTACTATAACTTATGATATGAAGCTTCAGAATTTATTCGAAAAGTTCCGTTTTTAGTTTTATCGACGTTAATGTTGATGTCACTTTATTAAGGAGTCTTAACACTTCGCAGAAACAGAAGCGAACAATGGATGTCTTTATCTCTATTAAGTTGTAAAGACAAAAAGAGCTGTTCGTTTATTCAGTGCTGGCTTCTAATAGGCGGCAAAACCTTTGAAAAGCTTTCGGTTCAGTTCATTTTGGCTGTTTGTTGACATAAAATCAGTACGCGAGCAGAACTGTTTATATTGCCGAGGTATTCAACTGGCGGGACTACTGACTAAGCGGTTACAATGACTTCTCACTTAGTGAACGTAATGGCTTTGTAAATTATAATCTAAGAACCTGCAAAACGTTTCTTAAAAGCAACGAGCGAAGGAATTACAACGCGACAATTAACCGCAACAAATTTTCTAAAGCTCTGTGCAAACTTTGGTCGCTTATAAAAATTTATTACGACTTGTTGTCCTTATTGACTTAAGTTAAGAGGCGTTGACAGGCCTTCAATTTGAAGGCCACCTCTTGAACTGTAATTGGTCAGTATACACATAATATTGCACTAGTTTTGGTACCAAACTTTACAAAGTGTCGAAGACACAAGTGCGCTGTTGTTGAAATTTATAAAGCAATTAGAACGGAATTATGAATTCGTAAATAAACAGCGTCGGTTTGCGTTAAAAGTTTTTAATGATTTACACTTGGAAAAATTAAATGGTAACTACAGGTTGGGAGCGTTCTTTTCTAAATGTACAAACTATTATTCAATTTTCACTGCGGCAACTGACGGAATGTGTGAAGTATTTGAATGGCTTCCGGTATTAGCATTAGAATTGTTTCTCGCCATAGCAACTGCGTCAATTAGGTTGTCAATTCTAATAAGCCACGTTCGAGCCTGACACCAAAGAGTAGCTCTAGTAATCCCTAGGGAATGCTTGGCTTTGTGAAATGGAGTCGGCATGAACTCAAACAGTTTTAATAATGTTTCCAAAGTTCTAGTTTGGGCTTGCCCTGGCGGAACATGTTTGACGCATTTTCTAAATGTTTTCATTTATCTGCGGAAATTTGCTTGTTTAATGGCAAAGTGAACATTTAGTAAGTACTATTAATGAATACCTTGTACTAGTAAGATAGTAAGAGCATCGCTTGTTAACAAAAAAATTGCCGTCTTAATTGCTTCACCAAAACTGAAATGTTTTGAATTTGACGTGTTTTTCTTCTCTTCGGTTACAGGAAGAGTTTAATATGAAGTCCTGGACTTTACTTGTGATAATCATTGCAATACGATGTTTTGGTATCAGAGGCCAAGATAAGCAAGCACAGAGCTTTTCACTTACTCCAATCAAACAGCAAGGAGATGGTAAAAGACCTTTTTCTGCAGTTACTAATATAATACCAACCTATACGTACGAGTACCGCAGTACTCAACCACTGGATGTTAAATTTACTAGTGGAACGTCAGTTTATCAATGTACGGTTACAGAAATTGCACCAGTAGGAACAGTCTTGGAATCCGACCTGAAAGTTGGAGTATACTCTCATGACAACGACAGAAGCATCAATTTTAAAATTGTCGAGGGAGCTAAGCTTGGGACTTTTAAAGTCGAAGCTCGACGAGTCAGTGACTTTATTTTTATGGATATAAAAACCAAAACTAGACTCAACAGAGAAAGTGAACCAAGTTATTATTTCTCTGTAGTTGCTGAAGACGCCGCAAGCAAAAAGATTTTGGATCGCGCGCGAGTTAATGTCACGGTTTCTGATGTGAATGACAATAGACCGATATTTTTGACAAGAAGAATTTTTGCGACAGTTAGAGAAGACGTCTCTCTACACTCGTCAGTCACTCAAGTGCGAGCAACTGATGCAGATGTTGGCGCTAACGGATTAATTTATTTTTCTTTTTATAAAAAGACGCATTACTTTGCGATAAATCCAGAAAGCGGAGTTGTGACGGTAACTCGTCGCCTTGATGCAACGAGGAAAAGACACCACATGTTGGAAATTGTCGCGCGTGATCGTTCGCTTGCTCCTTACTCGCCTCGAACAACTCGTGGCTGTATAATAAACATCACTGTTGAACCGGTTAACGAATTTGCTCCCAAAGTTTTTGTCCGAAGTGAACTTGAAAACGTTACGGAAGGAATATATGGAATTGTCTACTCTGTTATCAAAATTAGCGATCGCGACAAAGGGGAGAGTGGTCAAATTGACAAGGTCGTAATTACATATGGAAATGAAAAGGGTAATTTTGCGGTAAGACGGTCGCCAAAAACGTCAGATGAATTCTCAATAGAAGTTATCAAGCCACTTGATCGAGAGGATTCGAATCACAGTTATCACTATTTGGTGGTCAATGTCACGGATAAAGGAATTCCAATAAAATATACAACACGTGCATTTCGCATCAAGATAATAGATGTAAATGACATGATTCCAACTTTTAACAAGAGCTCTTACTCAGCTACAATTAGCGAGTTGGCTCCTGTAAATACTCCGGTTATTCGCGTTTTTGCAAAAGATAAAGACAAAGGAATTAATAGTGAAATTATTTATGCTATAACCAAGGGAAATGAACATGGAAAATTTATTATTAATGCAGAAACCGGATTGATTTTAACAAAGACTCCACTTGACTACGAGACTAAATCGCAGTTTAGTCTCCAGGTGGCTGCTCTCGACAAGGGGCCACAAGCGACACGGAAAATGTCCTTTGTTCATGTTTCCATTGCAGTTTTGGATGAAAATGATCATAGTCCAATATTTGAACAACCCTCTTATAGAAAAGAGTTGTATGAAGACCTATTGAAAGGTACCTCTGTTTTGAAAGTGTCAGCTAGTGACAGTGATTCAGGTTCAAATGGCCTGATAAAATATAACATTGTTAATGAAGACCCAGTTCCCTTTGAGATCAATCAAGACACTGGATTAATTTCTGCATCTGAGACTCTCGACAGAGATATGGGTATCCCAGAATATGTTACCCTAAAAGTTTGGGCATCTGATTTTGGCAAACCAATTCGCCGAGAAACAGAGACCCTTGTGCACTTTAAAGTTAAATCTTTTAATGATAACAGACCAATATTTAAGCAGTTTCGCTGTGATATTCAGCTGAGTGAACTTGCGCCAAAAGGAACTGTTCTAACTAGACTTACAGCAGTTGACATTGACTTTGACAGTAACAATAACATTGCCTACAGATTTGCTGTTGGGAACACAGGTGACAATTTTGTAGTTGAGCCAAAGAGCGGCATTGTTAGAACTGCCAAAAAACTTACCAAAGATGTTAGAAAAGCCAATTTGTATGTTGTTGTTTCAGATGGAAAACAGGAGTCTGCAGATCCTGTCTTCTTGAGAATCAAGATTGTGTCTGGTCGGCATGCTGGAAGGTTGTCAAATCATGTTGGTGTGCAATGTGTGGATGCTCCTGCCTTTACTAAAGCTGCAAAAATAAAAGAACAGCAGCGATTATTCAAACCATCCTTTCCTTTACCAGATAAAGTGCAACAGCTTGCAAATAACAAGTATGCACCAACTATTGATAAAGTTTCTCCATTAATAATAAAGGAGGATGTACCAATTGGTACCATAATAGGTAAAGTTATTGCAACTGACAATGACCATGGCTACAATGGACTTATTGTTTACTCAATTATAAGTGGCAATACTGGAGATAAATTTATTATAGATATGTTTTCTGGTGAAATACGAGTTTCTAATCATCTTGATAGGGAAGAAAAAGCACAGTACAAGCTTAAAATCACAGCATCAGATTGTGGAACACCAGCTAAAGTTTCTCAGAGTTCTGTTAAAATTTTTGTAACTGATGTTAATGACAATGCTCCAACATTTGATAAACCATTTTATGATGTATCGCTGTATGAGAACATAACAACCGGCCAGACAGTCATTGAAGTTCATGCCACTGATCCTGATGAAGGCTCAAACAGTAAAGTTTCATATCAACTTGTGGATAATTTTGGGGGCAAATTTAGAATAAATGCCCAAACAGGTAGAATTTCTGTCAACTCAAAATTAGATTATGAAGAGCAGCAACTCTATGTTATTGAGGTACAGGCTTTAGATGGCTCAGAAAGTGACCAGAAACTCGGGTATACCAAAATTCACCTTCATTTACTAGATTTGAATGACAATGCACCCATTATTTCTCCCAATGTAATTGCTGTGTCAATTCCAGAGGATGTTCCAGCACAAGCCATTGTCACAAGCATCAATGCTTTTGATCCAGACACAGGAATGGGAGGCAGGTTAAGATATAAGTTTACAGAGACTGTTAAGAAGTTCAAAATTGATTCAGAAACTGGAATTATCCGAGTGCGTCGACCCTTAGATTATGAACGGAAAATGTCTTACAATTTAACTGTTGAAGTTGTTGATAGAGGAAATCCATCACTGTCTTCAAGGGCACATGTAATAATAAAAATTGCTGATGTCAATGAAAATAATTTGCCTCCAAAGTTTTCTGGCAGACCTTTACTGCGAGGAATAATTGATGAAAATAAGCCAGCAGGAACTACAGTGCTTAGGGTCGTAGCACAGGATCGTGACTCATGGTTTTGGAAGTATGCACTTATTGATGGAACAGGTATGGACAAGTTTACTATGCATTCAGACAGTGGGGTGATCACAACAACAGAAGTCTTAGATCATGAAGAAGCTGACCATTACTGGTTGACAGTTCAGGCCAAGGATGGTGAACACCACCCACTTCACACAAATATTCCAGTTCTGATTAATGTGCGAGATGTCAATGACAAACCACCATTCTTTGATCCCCCTGTCTACTACCCATCAGTATCCGAGGGGAGTGCTGTTGGAACTAGTGTCGTCCAGATTGTTGCCAAAGATCCTGACTCTGATGGCTCAGGCCTGCGTTACTCAATTACTAAAGGGAATGAGGATGGATATTTTATGATCGATGGCCAGACTGGTTTGATAACTACAGTGAGTCCAATGTTTGACCGAGAAACCTTGGATATGTTTCCACTTACAGTTACTGTGTCTGATGGGGGCTCACCCCCTAAATTGGCATCAACAAGCTTTGTTGTAGCAGTGTCTGATATAAATGATAATGCTCCACTGTTTAGAGATAGCAGCTACATGGTTGAACTAGAAGAAAGAAGTGCTTCAACAAGTCCTGTTCCAGTATTTCACCTTTTTGCTAGTGATAAGGATGTTGGAACAAATGCAGATCTCACATTTTCCATTGTGGATGGAAATAATAAAAATGTGTTTAGTATGGACCCGAAGAATGGAGTTATTTCAACAAAAAAAGCTCTTCTTGATGCCGCTGAATATGATTTGACTGTAAATGTAGCAGATGGAGGGACACCAAAGAGGGATTCTAATGTTTCGGTTTCATTTACTATTCGTCCCAAAAACCCTCAAAGCTTGAATGCCCCAATGTTCCAAGACAAATTGACTCAATTTCAGGTAAAAGAGGACAAACCAATTGGAACATTTGTCACTTCTGTGTATGCTGATGATATTGATGGAGATTTCCTAACATACTATTTTGCTTCTGGAAATAATGGTAATAAATTTAGAATTGAGCCATCAGTTGGTATCATCGAAGTTGCTGGAAAGTTAGATTATGAAACTCAAAAATCATATGTATTAAAGGTAGCAGCATCAGATAGTTATAATGTTGCCATGACAACTGTTGTAGTCAACATAACAGACGTTAATGACAATTCACCACAGCCCCTCAGGAAAGAATACCAAGCTCATATTGCTGAGTCAGCACCACTTGGAACACTGGTAACCAGAGTTAAAGGTATTTAAAGTTTTGATTTTTGTGTTTATTAGCTAGAAATTATAAATAGAAATAGGAAGCTAAAGTGTTTTTATGACTCCATTAGCAAGTGAAAGCTAGTTTAATAAATATTTCAAATCAATTGTTAACGTAGTTTGCATTTGATAATGAAGTCATGACAACACCAAAATGTCCTGAAATAAAAACTAAAATTAGCTTCCTGTCTTTATCTTTTATAATATAATTTGCTTTTCAACATAACAGCATATCAAGAATTTTAAATTGAATAGATGCTTCCCTTTGCTAAAGTTTAAGAAAAAGTTACCTCGGTTAAATGATAAATTTGATTTTGATTTAAAAATGTTTCACATGTCTGATTTGATTTTCCAGGTGTATTCTTTCAACCTTCTCCTTTCCAACAATTTTCTGCATTGCACCAATTACGCTCTGTTGAAGGGGAACTGAACCCTAAAATCAACTTTTTTTAAATAAAATCCTTAAAGGTGTAGAAACCATAATTAGAAGTTTTTTCCTCGTATCACTCTGATTTTCCAAGAAATTCTAATTTGAATGTGTGTGTTTCACACTATCTGGGGTTGTTAAGTGTGGACGTTTCTGAACTTGTCAGTGGTAAATGAAGATAATGTGTGATGTACCTTATGGGGAAGCGAGCGAGTGATTGTGTTGTTATAGCTGTTATAAGCTTGTGTACTTAGTCAAGAGTGAAAGAGAAAATTGAAATTGTGTGTGATGTCTCACTTCAATGTTGAACATTTAAAGATCTTAAAACATTTTTAAAATCAGTGTGACATGAGGAAAAAAACTTTTAAATACAGTTTCCACACCTTTAAGGATTTTATTTAAAAAAGGTTGATGTTAGTGTTCAGTTCCTCTTTGAGGAAAAGTATTGAAAATGATAACAATTGAGTACAGTAAGATCATAAAATAGCTGATAATTTGTGTACTAGAATCTCTTGCTAGAATAAAAATATATTGATTAAAATGAAATAGATAGTGATAAAAGTGTGATATTAGTTCATAAAAACCTGAATAAAGTAACATGAGTCTATCCATATCTACAGCTGTTGACCCAGATTCAGGGGCCTTTGGAGAAGTTAGATATTCCATTGTCAATTCAGCATTGCCAAAATCCAAAAGTCTCTTCAAAATAAATTCTACATCAGGGGAGATCACTACGACCAAAACGTTAGACTTTGAAGATTTGAAGAAGCACATTCTTATTATCAGGGCTGCCGACAGTGAAAGCAAAGACAAAACCGGTCTCTTTTATGTTGTAATCTCAGTGGATGACGTTAATGACCACAAGCCTGAGTTTGTTAAGCCACTGTATTTAACTGAAGTTGACATTACTGCTGCTGTAAGCACAAGAGTTGTAAAAGTTCTGGCAGTTGATGCAGATTCTGCTGCTAATGCACAAATCAAGTATTCCATAACTGGTGGAAATGATGAAAATGCATTTTACATTGATCAGAACACTGGAGCAGTTCATGTTGCAAAGGTTTTAAGTCCCTTGATCAAAACATACAAGTTAACAGTTCAAGCTTTTGATAATGGAGTGCCTTCTCTGTCCAACAGTGTCAATGTAGAGGTAGGGTGTTAGTGACATTGGCCTTTATCATAATGGTATCAGAAATCTTTACAATTGCTTGTTTAGTGACAAATATAATAATGTTAGTGTTTTGGGTGGGCATGGTTGGCGCAGTTGGTAAGATCTCTGCCCTCCAACCAGAAGGTCCCCAGTTCAATCCCGGCTATGCTGAGATTTGAATCTTTGTGTGACCTTCTTTTCCGCCTAAGCCAACTCAGCTTTCCTTCCTCCTGTGTAGGTAAATGAGTGTACCAGCGTAGCTTACCTGCAATGGATTAGTGTCCCATCCAGAGGGAGTCAAAGACTCTCATCCTTTTAACACAACAGAAACCAGAGATAAGCGCCGGCGCCATGGGTCACCTGCCTTGTAAAGAATTTAGCTGGCTTAGCTAGTATTATTATTTTAATAACAATAGGATTAACATAATTTTTTGTTTTACTGTACAAACTGGTGACATTACTTTTGCCTTGAAAGAACTTTAATCTCACCAGCACTGGCTGTCAAAATATTGGCAGGCTTGTGGATTGTTGAGATTAACGAAAATTAGTCTGCTTTCTTTAATAAAGGTAGATCATTGTGCTAATATACTCTAGAGCAGGAACTAGTGTTACTGAATTCAGGGAAGGTATTCAGGAGACCAGGCATCCTCAACGTCCTTGGTGGCACACTGTTTTTATTTCTTTTATTCTCATCTTATGATTTTCTTTTAACCCTTTCAGTGCCAGTTGTATTTTTAAATTCTCCCAACCTGAGCCCATACTTTTCATTGAACAAATT
>JAOBBB020035604.1:0-15006 GCA_025331005.2 Zoanthus gigantus | reverse complement strand
TCTACTAGAGGTCTATTTGTGATAGCCTACTAGTAGAGAAAAGATGGCGGATCAAAATAGTAATGAGCCCTGTTTTGTTAAATCAGAGGATGTCATCGATAATTTAATTTGTACATCCTTGTTTTGACCGATTAGTAGGTTTATACTAAAACAATAAGACCTCTCGGCCTCATGGACTACGAGTTTAAATAGGCTATCAACTCGTAGTCCATTCGCCCTCGAGGTCTAATTGTTAATTATAAGGATATTTCAAAACAACGGAAAGTTCGTCAACTTGATTTTTCACAACTTTATTAACTCATTCTGAGCATTGCAAGTAAGAGAGTAATGGTACAAAAGAGAAAAAAATCAAGCGGCAACTCAAACTGCAACACTGGTTTTCAAAAATTCTTCAACCACGTTAGCCTATTTTTGTTACAATGCTCCTTTCGATAGCAGAAGCCACATGCAGTCTTAGACTGCGTATTTTTACGTACCACCCCCCTCTCTCCATGTTTAATCCCATTACTCACCCCCACACTCTAAAATACAAACCTGTGGTCTTCCTTTCCCACCCCCCACACTCTCATCTTCGACACGGGCTGAACCAGAAGACACACTTTATGTCGAGGTTCAACAAGCTTCAGTGTCTCTCCTTCAAGCAACAATCTGATGTCTTTCCCCTAAAGAAAATGAAAATGGTAAAAACCAGTTAGCTTTAAAACTTTCAAAATTTTAAAACAAATTATTTCAACTCTTAGACTAACCTGATGTGCGACAGATACAGCCCGTTAAACTATAAGAAGTATTCATGCTAATCTCTTTATTGGGAGTTTTATATTCTAAATAAATTATGTTTAATAAAACTTCCGCACGAATCTGCAACAGACCAATCAAAAATGTAGGAGAAATGAACTCATTAGCTCAAAACCAGCTCAAAGCCTACCAACACCACTCTGAGTTATAGAGCTTGTAATAAAGACAATAATTAGCTGAACATTGCCAAAAACTTCAGGTCTGCAAGTGGTTTGTAAAAAGCATTCTTACACCATTTCTAGGCCTTGTAGAAAATCTCAAATTAATTCTTCCAAGCGATGTACGAATCCTATTTGTAGCCGTTCTAATTCAATTAGAATTTCCAATAACATATTTAAACTAAGCTGCACGAGCAATATCGTAGTTATCTTACGTCGCCCCATGTTTCCGCTGTGTTCCACAGATCGTTCCTTTTTGTTGCTAAAGACGAAATACAAGCTGCAACTGTATCGCTCATGTTGTGTGGAGCAACCTTGCCTTCTTCCAGCTCTTCCCAGCCCATGGAGTGAACAGGAAAACTGAGTACCTTCAACCAACAAACACAAATTAGACAATGAGTAATATTAATTGCTGGCACAGTTTTTAACAATATCAGTTACTACTTGTTAAAGGACCCTCCAGAGTCCAATATTATTGATCTAAAATGACTTGAAAGATTTTGTCAAAAGTGTTTGCAGCGAATTCTCAAGATCATTTTGCAAACTTGTACCCCAGACGAGGTACTTTTAAGAGGTGACTGCTTGATGATCGAGCCTCAAATTGATTGCAGTCAAATAAGATTGTCGAAACATGTGGTACGCACGGAAGACATCCATCTTCCAACGTCTTGTTTATGGCAAACTGAAAATTGGAGAGAACCCACGTCACAAGCCTAAGAAAAGATTCAAGGTCCGTGTGACGGGCAGTTTGTAACTTCTGGAAATTGATGTTGTTCAAATGAAAGGAAGAAAACTGTGAAGGCTGGAAATATCTTGCTCCAAATGAAAAGGTTTGGTCATGGTCAGCTCAAGTGGAATTTTCGAAAAACCACCATTAATGATTTGCCTGATAACTTGAATAGTTGGGAATGTAAAACATGTGATCGTGCCCTGTTTAGTAAAGATGGATATGTCAACCATGTCAAATCTCATGTAGTTTCTCAAGCTCATGTTATTAGAGTGCCAGATTGCCTCCTGGGCCTCGGGGTCACGCCTGTCTACTATGCAATAAGATCCGCAAATCAACACCAGGAATAAAGAAGCACATGGTTGTTTATAGATATGACTCAACAACCCAATCCAATCAATCCCTCAAAGAAGTCAGACTCTCTCTGCCACATCTAATTTAGATCTTGCAAAAGTGCTTCGGGACATAAGAGCAACTTGAGACCTCACGGACGCAAGTATGTATAGTTTCTAAGACGGCTTTCATCCGTTAAGATGAAGCAATTATCATATATGGAGAAAAATCCGAATGGCAAGGCACACGATAACGTAATCCTCTGTGAGCCATCTCATCCATGGATTAAGTCCTCTACCATTTTCATTTAAAATGCAATGTCAGGGTTCTAATTCTTTATTTAATATTATTAAATCATAACAAATTTCAAATTTTCTTTCTTTTTGTCTGAACAAAAACACTTTTCCTAACAGGTAGAAGTTCCAGGGATACAATTGCAAATGTTTCCTAGCTCGGAAATTTGATCTGATTTCGTTTCTATTAATTCAAAGGACGGATCGCCTGTCATTTAAAAAAACTGCCAAGATCCTCTTCCGATCCGCAGTCAATATGTTTACTGAGGTTCTAGTTGCAGCATCATTCTATCTCCAAATGTTTAGTATATTTTAAAAAAATACTGACCTGAGAAAAGAAGGTTCATATGTTGACAAAAATCAAAAACTTTGGAAGCCAACTCCATTTTGTACTAACCTCGATCTTGTTCGAGTTCGCCAGATTATGTTTCAGGGAAAATAATGTGCAATTCTAATTCGATTCCATAGCCAGACATTAAACTCAATAACTGTAGAGTAGACTTTACAAACACAAAGCACAATGTAAAACCCGAGAGAAATCTGGGATTTCTGATCCCTACACATTAAAAGATGCTTGCTCTAGTCCTAAAAGCCGTGCTAGCTTCCCGCTCAGGCACGCCTGGCCGGTTCTTTTGAAATCTCATTCACAGAATGACCACCCTAATTATATTATTTTTCTGTTTTGATAATGAATAAAAAAGTTAAGTTTTATGTGTTCACTCTAACAATATTTAGGACACTATTTAATAAACCTGAGCGAAGGAATGTTCTTTAATACTTTACTTTCTGCAATTAATCTACACACTAACCTTTTGTTTTTCCGGACTTTCTGTTTCTTGAGTTGCCCTTGTTTCATCACTAGCTGACTTCTGATGCAAGCAGATTAAATATACATACTTAAAACGTAAACTAAAGCCCCTGTAAAACGGTCCCGACATCCACTAAACATCTGTTGGACCAAATGCTGGCAAGTTTGTATATTGCTGGATGAACACGTCAAACAGTCCCGACATTCTGTTGACATTCAGGCCGCATAAGGTCTGGTAAACAAACCAGCCTCGTTCTGAAGATTTTTAAAGGATCTATCCTTCACAATACGCATGCCCACACATAACTTTTGTTGTGTGACCCTCTCAAATGAACACGACAGGATCCCGACACAGTGAGAGCAATAGAAATGTTGGGTTGATGTCAGGAAAATGTTTGCTCGGTATCAAAATTCACCCGACAATGACCCAACACAAAACATCCGCTACCAACACTGTCGGACAGCCATGTCAACATTCCCAACATTTGATCCCAGTGGCTGTTGGGTGAAATGTCGGGATCGTTTGACTGGGGCTTAACAAAGAAATAACAAAATAACTCGATAAAACTGTGTTAATACTTTTTCAAGGATTCTTTGTCATACTAATAAGATTCTATTATGAAAAGCATTCATACCACCAGCTCAGAACAACTAAATATTTTTACATGCCTGATGATAATGGTAATCATTTTCATGGTGGTGGTGATGTTAAAGACGATATATATCAGAATTAAAAAGCGCATTTTTATACTCATATATTGAAATCCTTTTGAAGAGTATACAATCAGTCGGCAGTGCAGAGCCTAAGATCGTCCTGCATAAGCTTCCAGACAACATGCTAAAAGCTAGATACCTCATGCAAAATGCCAAATTTCTGATGCAGGATGCTGATTGTCAGATGCTAGATGTCAGATGCTTGATGCCAGACTGTCAGATGATGAATGCCTACTTTGTCACATGCGATATCGGGCCAATTCCTTGAATATGTTGTATTACAAAGCACATGTACATCTGGTATCTAGCCACTGGCATCTACAGTAGCAAATGGTATCTAGCAACTGGTATCTATGCCATTTAGCCATTGGTATCCAGCAACTGGCCTGTAGCAACTAGTATCTAGCACTGGTAAACTGGATGATCCAGCATCTAGTATTTAGCATCAGATATCTAGCATCTGGCATCAAGCAAATTCATCTTGGAGCTGACATTTAACATCTAGCAACTGACTGGTCTAACACCTGCCATTTGGTACGAAGCAAAAACAAAAGCTTCTTATATCTATCATCAGGCATCTAGTATCTAGCACATTGTATTGAAGCTGTAGTATTGTCTCATATTAGCAGTATTGGCTCATACATATACATTTAGATTTCAAGAATGCTTTCAGTAATGCATTAACCTAACTTTGGGCCAATAATTTACATGAACAATCAGGAATTTATTTGTCGTCAACAATTGAAGTTGTAAAGATTGTTTCAAATTTGTGCTTTTTGTGCCCTAAACAAGGCCACATTTCAAAATGTGCGCATCATTCCGAAAATACCACAAATTATTCCTTTGGGAACAATTTAACAATAATTATTCCTGTACCTTTTTCCTTGGAACCATTTGTGGCCTCTCCCACTGTGTTGTTCCAGTGGGAACATGCCAGAAATACGTTCCATTTTCATTTCTAACTTCTCTCCACCCTTCTGGTAACTCTAGTTCCACTGAAGGATCAAATTTCATATCCTCTGGAGTATCGGGAGGCTCTGTGATGTCCACTTCTAGATACGCCTTAATATTATGTGCCTGATCTGCTTCAGCTGCAGCTATGCTGCCCTGTCCAAAAACTTCATTAGGTCCCTCAAACCCAGGAATCTTCATTATGTCACCTTGTGACTTTGACCGTTGCTGTTTAGGTCCTTGTATACCTTCACTATTTCCACCCACTCTACTGACTGGCAACAAATCGCCACTGCCACTTGAAGAGCTGTACTGAGATTTTGCCAAATCATGCGACAGATTGCGTCGATGCTTCTTAACAAAAACAATTTCTCCATTCGATTTTTCTGACTGTGCCACTGCCTGCAGGATGTCTTCTGATGAGCGGCTTTTCATCCGATTGTTGTCACTCAAATCATGTCGGTAGGGTAGTGGAGGGGGTGTGCCCCCACTGTCATCTTTCTGCTTTGTGCTATGGAGATCTTCCATTGAACTGTATTGCCTAGATTTAGATTTTGGTTTCTTTTGTACAACTGCATAAAGCTCTGCTCGCTCATCTTCTTCTTTGTCACTCCCTGGATAAGAAAACGTATACTCTACGTTGAAACAGTTTCCGTCATAATGCATGATATTTCTACTAGTTCTACACCAAAAAAAAAGAACATTTCATTCCCTCTCGTCTGATATTCATTAACATAGAGTTATTCTCGTTTCTCTGCTGCAGAGAATTTTTATGTACAGAAATCTATATCATGTAATTTATCACAACTTTCTCCTCCTTACTTAATTTCAGTTCTCTTTGCTTCTATTATATTATGTTTTTTACTTAATTGAGTTTTACTTGTAACTACACGATAGCTTATTTGGAAGAGTTTCATTTATGTTTTACATATACCCGCTAAAAACAGTGTAAACTGTAATAACAGGTTGTAAATGAAGTAAAATGTAAGTGTAAAGTGTAAGTAAGTGCAAAACAGTATGCAGGATATGTCAGGGTATGCAGGGTATGTCAGGGTATGCAGGGTATTTCAGGGTATGCAGGATATGTCAGGGTATGCAGGGTATGTCAGGGTATGCCAGGGTATGTCAGGATATGTCAGGGTATGCAGGGTATGCCAGGGTATGTCAGGGTATGCAGGGTATGTCAGAGTATGCAGGGAACACTACTCAGGCTCTTAGGGGCAGAATAACTGGACATAGAAATAATAATGGCTCTGCTCTTAAAGCTCATGTAATTGTACACAGAGATGTTTTTGATAACAGTTTTAGTTTTCATGTCATCTGCCAGATGACGCGCGATAAATATTTGAAGAAAGAAACCATCTGGGTTCACCGACGTAGGACGGCTGAGCCCCTAGGGCTAAAAAGGGTGGATCCCTGTGCATTACGCCCAGCCCTCCCATAATCCTTGGTAGTTTTCTCAGGCATATATAATCGCTTCTGCTGGAATGTTTTTTCATTGTGCCACTGAGGAGAACTGAGTTAACAGTTGAAAGGTCTTTGGCCAAATGTGAAACCAGAGCTAGATCGTGCAGTATGGCAAAAGTTTCAGCTTACTTTGTCAATATATTTAGCTAAAGTGTAAGTAAGTCGTCAGGGCTGTTTGCTTTGCTCTTAAACAAAACAAATAACGTTTTGGATGATGATGATAACAAATAGTGTAGGGACTAACCAATAAAAGAATGCGAGTGAAAAGCAACAGGAGCTACAAAAGATGAGGAGTACAAATAGAAAGTGTGGGGCGAGGGTGTTGTGTGAAAGAGTAAGACAATTTCTCATCCGCCCCGTTTCCTCTCTAGTTAGTCAATACACCATTTTTCAATCTTTATTCTACTTTCAGTTCAACCAGATGCAAACACTACAGTTACTAGTGAAAAAAAATATGTAAACGATTTAATTTGCGTGTTTTGCAGAAAAGAACGAGGGTCAGAGTTGGTACAGAGCTGTAAACGGAATTTTGTGTAAAAGTAGGAGTTAACTGATCAGGGATTATAGTGTTGTGTCCATCGTTGTTTGTGATCATGGTTGATGTAATCACAGACAAAGCTAGAAAGGGTCGATGAAGGAAATTTTATATGAAGATGATGTGGTTATAATTAGTCAGACAATGGAGGAACTGAGAGAGATATTTTGAAAATGGAAAGGGCGTTTGAGAGCAAAGGGACGGTGAGCAGATCAGAAGGAGAAAAAACAAACAGTAAGATCCATATGGCGTATCTGGGAAGAAAGTAATGGCTCATTCAGTCTTAAACCAGTATGTATAAAAACGTTTTAATGGGTTCATGGGACATGTGCAAAGATGAAGAGATTCATCCCTGTTTGGCAATTCATTTTTGTTTGAGGTCGGTGCAGGAAAGCAATGGAAGGAGTAATGGTGCCTGTGGAAAAGTAATGTGACGAAGTGGAAAAAAGTGAACAGGTTTTACCATGTAAAACATCCGCGGGAGAGTGAGTAAGCGGTGACAACAAGAGAAGGATTCAGATGGGAGAAACTTTGAGAATCTTGAGCATTGTTACATGAGAAACGTTTCAGCTGTGAATGAAAGAAAGGGTTTAGCAGACATACATGAGATCGGCAATGCTATAAGGTAGTATTATGATAAATTGCATGTTATATTTTCAAATATCACATACCATCCAGGTTGTCCTGGTTTTCATCTAGAGCTGACGCCTTTCTAGTAATCTTTGCATCTGGTCCAGGACCACGATATGGTTTTGGAATACGTGGCGGCAGCATTGGTTTACTTTCAGCATTAGATTCCTGTTTAACTTTATGTGAGTTATTTTGGCTTGACTCCAATGAGTTTACTGTGTGGCGGGCATCAATCATGTCTTTTAAATCATCTGTTATTGTTTCATATGTATCTGACGCAATCACGCCTGCTGATTTTTTTGGTGTCTCTGGTTTTAAAGCTTTTGGACTTGGCTTTGGTTTTTTCTGGACAACAGCATAAAGATCACTCAAATTGGCACTTTCTTTTTCATTCGACTCTACCGGTTTTGTGTTGTCATTGAAAGACATTGAAACCTCCTGAATTTCAGAGTAACTTGCGGAATTAACATCTGAAACCAAAGAATAGCTGCTTTCTTCTTGAGGCAAGCTGCGAGGTGGAGAACTACATGCACTATCCACAGAAGCAAGCTTTCCAAGATTTGACCTATCATATTCTCCATCAACAATTTCAACCTCTTCATAACCCATTACAGGGCGGTGTCTTCTTGTCGGGGTATCACCAGGAATTATAGATTCTACTGTATCATAACAATTTGATGACAGATTTATTTCTTTAATATTGTGTCCTGGTGTGACAGGGGCAGTAAGGCCCCCTTCTTCTGTCACTATCAATGGACGAAATTCATCACCAGCATAAGTGTACGACATACTTTGTCTACTGCTAGAAATGCTGTGATCTGGTATTTTCTGTTTTTCAATTGATATAGGAAATTCCTCTTTGTTACAAGTAATATTAGAAGCCGAATTACTAGCAATCCTTTTTTGTTCATCCTGTGCCACGGGGCTAAGTAAATCACTCGAAAGGTCACTGTCATCCAGTGAGCCTGTTTCATAACCAAAGTCTGTAACTAGGTTGTCACGGCTACCATCTATGTCACTATCACTAGCATCATAACTACTTTGTTTTTTAGTGGGTATTGGAGGTCTGGGGCGACCAGATGTCTGCTTTATGTTTAAAGATTTATTCGAGGAAGTTCCCTTGGAAACAGAGGGACTTGCCCTTGGCCTTGGAGTAGGTTTGGCCATAGTCTTAGTTTTGTTGTCTTCCTCTTCTTTGACAGGTTCCGACTTTCCATTCTGGACAGGGCAGTTCTATAAAAAGAAGACACTTTAAAAGTGTGTTTTCTCTAGACTTGGCAAAGAAAATGATTAAAACCCGGCCAGATTACTGTATGTGTTGTCATGGTAATCATTCTAGGAACGTTTTGCGCGTGCGTGCAATCTAAACTGAAAGAGTTTTGGTTGCTCTGAGGTTTGGCAAACGTAATGTTAAGAAATTCGTTCAGAGAATTCGAGGAGGACCCGTTTTTCAGTCCGTTCAGGTATGAGGATTATCTAAACTGATCTCGAATTACAAAATAATTAGAATTTTAGTTGAAGTAAGTTATCCTTTGGTAGATAAATTTGCTTTGTTTTGCATCAGAGTGAGTATAAATATTTAATCAACAAAATTTATTCATCCTCTCATTTAATTACTCGTTTCTTTTTTTGTTGAGTAATAAGTTTTTAGATGTTTTATGAAGCTTTGAGTTGATTTAAAATCGTCAAACTAGCTGATGATCTAATCCGTTATAGCAGTCAGCTTGCAGCTAGTATATTAAAACACGTATACTACAAAAGTTTACATGATTGAATCATGAATCCGAGATTCATATCTTATGTTATCCCTTCCAGACGTGGATCAGTTTTGCCAGATTTTCATGTGTGCCTTTTGTAAATACATTAAAATAGATTTTTATTTAAACAAAAATAAAGAATGTGAGATTTAGAGTGATGTTTACAGAAAACAATCTTTAGACTTAGCAGGTGGATTTGTTGCAAGTGTCTGTTTGTGTCTCAAGATATGCATGATATTTTAGGTGGTAAGACAGTGCTGTGTTAATATATAATAGAAATAATTACTAAAAAATTCCTTTAAAACCACATAGCTTACAAAACAAATCCATAAAAATATCAGCAACATAACTATATTCATCAAACTACAGGCTTTTAAGACCAAAAATTGAAAAATGAGTTTCCAGAACTAAAAACATATTCCCAAATAACATAAAAAACATTTTACATTCCATCCGTCTTTAAAAAGGTGTTTTTTGCAAAATTGGTCAATAGTTGACTTGATGTCTTTGGTGAATATTTAATAAGTGCTTCTAGACTGTGTCAGATTAGTTAAATATTTATAAAATGCAGATTTTAAAGCAACAGGAAATAGAAAGAAAACAAACCACAGTGGAGCAGAAAAAAGCAAAAAGCAAATATTTAACATTTTTTTAAATTTCATCTACATCTACATCTAGTCCCGCACTATCCCTAAGGGACATACAACATGGGGGGTGCCTTTAAATAATCAATTAGTTTAGGTATCAAAATGTTGTATAATATAAAAAGGTCACTGAACATGTTGAAGGACATGCATACAAGACATTCATGTTTTGGAATCTTCCTCAATCCATTTGTCCATTGATTATAATCCATGGAAGGCTAAATATATTCTTACCTGATCATCTTTAATTTCTTCACTTTTAAAGCTGGCCCTTTAAATCATATATGCCACTGAGGGACTTTTGCAGTATCGCCAACAGAATATGTTAATAGTTATTGCTGCAGCGAAGCAAGTTTGAGCAAGCATAGCTAGGCAGCAATCCTAATTCAGTCAATGAGTAAACAGCTAGCAAAAATTGAGATTTGATTGGATTACAATGCTTAGTGAGTGTCAAAAAGACAATGGATTTCTTTGTTCTAGATGCCCCACAGTGTAAAGATCTTCCTACCACAATCCTTTGCACTTTATTAAATGTTTCATGAGTCAACCTTCAAGTCCTTGAGTTGGTGTAGTTGATGCTACTGTTATTAAAAGCATGTCTTTCTTGCCATAGTGTAGAAGCTTTTGACTAAAAACTACTGATTCGTTTTAGTCTTCTTTGTAGGATTCATTTAGTATACTGATATCAATGAATGTTTCATTTTAACAATTAGTAAGTAAATCTTCATTTAATTAAATTTATTTGCATACTATATTTTCAAAATAACTGGTATTTCAGTTCAAGTTTTAGTCTTCTGAACTGCTAATCAGAGAAAAAACAGAATAGCAAACCATTAACCAGGATTTTTATATATGAATTAATCAGAGTTAATGATATTAAAGGTGTTTGGTTGGAATACTTGCCACAGAAGTGAGTTTATTTCATTTCTGTCTTTTTTGTTTACAAAATGTTTTATTGTTATTTCAGACTGAATAAATTGAAAGAAAGATCTTATATGATTTGTGGTGAAATAATCTGGTAATAATTTATGTCAGTAGACAGTACACACAGAAAATAAAGAAAAACTAAAAAATTTCTCTTTTAAACTGTAAATCCTCTTTCCTCATTCTTTCTGGTGATAGAGCTTATGACTTGAATAACGACGGTTTGAAATATTCCCTAAAATTAAGAAGTTTGGGATTGATTTTTGTAATACATAATTTTTTACTGTCACAATTGCACAAGAAGTTTTTTCAAGTTCTACATTTCCACAAAATTCACTTAGAAATCCTCATTCATTTTAGAAAACTATGATTTATTAACAGTTTGCATTTCTAGATTTGGGCTTTCCACAGGAAAGAATTATATTATATTGAAAACAGTTCTTTCGGTCGTGATTTTAATAGAAAATCACAAATTTACAGATACTATTAGCACTCACTTAATATCACTTAAGCTAGTTTTATATAATTTATGAGAACTTTAAAATTGTTGACAGTCTTTGTTTGTGGAAAGATAAGTTAAAATCATGGCAGAAATGCAACACTTTGGAACTCTGTGCAGAGAACCAATCAAAAGCATTTGATGGACAATATGACTGTGTGATTTAAACTGCAATTTCTTTTCCAATATAAATTTTTAGAAAATGACCATTTCTAACTGTACTGAAGACAATATTAGTGGGTTGTGTTTTTGTTTGTGGCTTGGTCATTAAAGATTTAACATGTCGATTATTAAAAGTTTTTTGACATTACATGTACTGTACCCAGTGAAGGCTCACCTAAAAGAGTATTAACTATTCCATTCAAACTATTTTTGAGCTTTATCGCAACTTAAAATGTTTTGCCTGAGACACAGTAAAAATGGTTTTTAAGAATATTTATTAAAAGTTATTTATCAGAGTTAGTTACTGAACAGTGGAAGGTTAATACTCAAAAAATGGGCTCCTTACAACAGTTCTGGTAATGACCCTAAAGTTTTCAAAAAAATGTCTCTAAATTGCATTGAGCTCACTTGGTAAGAGTAAGAATATAGCAATAATTATAACAGTGATTGATATCTATAGATGTGAACAAAGAAGTGATACAAAATTTTTATATCTTAAATAACTAGCTGGAAATCCCCATATTTGAACATAATAAATGCAGTGCCAATTTCATATATTTTTTTAACCTATATGGTCTTTCTCTTTTAACAGATTAAATACAAAATTACCATACACTTGTTAATATTTACTTCATATAGGATTTATTGTTACTGATAAAGTCTAAGCCCTTAACAACATGATACAAACTAAAAAAATAGAATGAATAAAATAAATGCAGTTACTTCATAAAACCGATGTAAAACTTTTAGTTAGCTTTTGCCATTCAACGGCATCATCAGAAGTATATTGATGAAAAGATTTTGTCATATGCCTTTAGAGATCACCATGAGCACATGTCAAGGATGATGAGAGACATTGGGTCTTTTGGATTTAGAGACCCATTTGATCGTCATGCTGCCATTGAGGGGCCACAAGATTATGACAGACGAGAAAGAGGTCATAGAGAAAAAGCAGGAAATGAAAGGCGAAGACCTCATAGGGATGATTTGGGGCATGACTACCGAGACAGGGAGTTAGTCCCCAATGATATGTTCAGCAGCATGTTTTCTGGAATGAGATCAATGATGAATCAGATGGAAAGGAACTTTGTAAGTTGCACCCATTTGCTTAAAATGAAGTTAATAACTGTATAGTGGTAGTAGGAGTGAAATTTGAGAATAACTGGGGTACATTTGTTAGATGTATTGTTCTAGATGTAATGAAATGTAGCTTAATTGACATTTCCTAATGGCAGAGATCCAGTATGATGCCTTCTCCACGTGACCAAACCACCAAAGCCATGCACAATGAATGGCAATCTTGAGATCAACAGTCTTGAGCATTGCACAAATGATACAGTATAGCACCCCTAATATAACTACCATATACTTCCCCCCCTAGTTTTTACTGACAAGCTGCATACAGGAAGTAACTCCCTGAATGCCCCCTTCCCCCAAGCAGCTGTCACTCTGATGGTATCACCTAGTTGTGGAAGGAGTCTGTTACTTCAAGCGCTGATCACTGACTTTGACAAGATTACATGGTCTGCCTTTGAATGGACATGCTATACCTAGGTATCCTTTGCACTGAGACAAAGGGTCAGAGATCAACCTACCATGTATGTTGCTATACTTCTTAAATGGACCCAGTGGGAACATCTACCAAAGAAGATAGAGTTTAACCCCAACAGCCTTTCTGCACATGGCTTGTGTATGCGATTGGATTTTTTCCAGAGGTACACAGGGAGTTCAGGATGGGGCCAGACATGAAGATATTAGTCTTGTCTATGTTGATGGGAAAACCTTTTGATTCCAGTCTGAGCTTCCACCTACACAGCTTCCAGTGCAAAATTCTTGCGACAAGGCTCCAAGCATAATGATAAAAAGAATAGGACTCAATACTCTTACTGTGGTTGGGCGTGGCTGGTGCAGTTGGTAAGATCACTGCCTTCCGACCACAAGGTCCCCAGTTCGATTCTAGCATCTGCCAAGATTTGAACCGATTTGTGCGACCTTCTTTCCCGCCTAAGCTAACTCAGCTTTCCATCCTTCCGGGGTAGGTAAATGAGTACATGCGTCTCCTGGGAGCTAAGCTGCGATGGATTAGTGTCCCATCCATGGGGAGTCAAAGACCCTCGTCCCCTTAACACTACAGAAACCGGAGAAAAGTGCCGGCTCCATGGGCCACTTGGCTCGTAAAGGATTTAGCTAGCTTTTTGCTAACTCTTATTTGGACCTTGAAAATTACTTAATAACATATTTAGACCAAAATACACTTATAATAATTGATGTCTTTTATCAATAACAATTGTCATAACTACAATTTATTTTCAATTATTTTATTGCATTTGAGAGAAACGAGAACGCATACTAATCATGTTGATTTTGAGCCTATACATATAGAGACATATAGAAAAAGCTCAATGCCATTGTATTTCAGGGTCTTTTGGAAGGAAGCCTCTCTTTCATGTTATATCGTAAGCCAGTTTAAAGCCACAGAGGCCTGGGTACTCGAAATGAACAAAAGTTAGTTTTTCAGAATATTTGTTTATTGCTACCACAAGTTCCTCTCATTTTTGTTGTGTAAATGTTAGTTGTGATCGAACGTGATGAAATTGTAAGAAAAAAACTTTAGTAATTTCGAAAACTCCAACCAGCTAGAACACAAAGTCAGCTCTTTTTTTTTTGGCTACTTAATGCACTTGCCTAATTTTTGATCATACTGCTAGTATTAATTTGTTTCTTGTGTTACAGGAAAGAATGAGCAATGATCCCAACTCCTACTCATATCAGCAGTCCAGCATGATGTCCTATTCTAATACTGGTGATGGAGAGCCCAAGTACTACCAAGCCACAACCTCCACTAAGAGAGCTCCAGATGGGGTGAGGAGGAAAAAATTATTCTGGATTTTTTAGAGAAATTTGGTTGGGGTTGTCTACTGACTGCACTAGATAAATTGTAGCTTGCAAAACTCATAGTTTCCAGTCTCATTCATGGATTTTCAATCAAAATATTTACTTCATATCTTAGAAAATTAAAACAATCTTCTTGCTTTAAAATTTCAATCATTTTAGATACCATACTTCATGTTAAGTGACTAAATTTATTGGACCATTGTACATTCAGTTACTGTTCACACAGAATTGATGGTACAGCTGGTACGAGATTTAATAGAGCCAAAACCATTTTTTTGTTTGTTTGGACTTTCACACATTTTGGGCATCCTGCTGATAAACAATTATAATAATTGTTTATATTGCATATTATATAATAACATATTGAAAAATTGAAAATGTTCAGTTTTTTAAAACTCATTATTGACCAGTTTGGTGTGTGTACCAGTCCTGTAATCAGGTTATCTTACTTTCAAGAGTGAAATATACATGATATAGTTTGAATAGCGTTATGATTGAGAAATCTCTTGTAATCCATGAACTCCATGCATCCTTGGTGCTTTTTTGGATATTTAAGGCCACTCTCTACCCTAAATTGTGGTGGATAGTAAAAGAGTTGAAAGAAGTATTTGAGTTAGAAGAATTTTGAGGACAATCACCAAACCGTCCCTCCAGACCATGCGAAAGTGTAACTTTGGTTAGGGGACGGTTTGGCGGCCTTCTATCAAATATTAA
>JAOBBB020035557.1:0-15010 GCA_025331005.2 Zoanthus gigantus | reverse complement strand
TATCAGGAAAGCCTGGCATCACAAAATTCCGAGATATTAATGCAAAGATCTCATCTACTACTAGCATAGAACTATCGTGGTTAGCAGCAAAAGAAAACGGAGCAGAAATCATAACCTACACTATCTGGAGGAGAGAGTTGGATATCAATGGACCAATTGCTCAGTGGTCTAAACAAAACACTAGCAGTAATGATCTCACGTACACAGTCGCAGGGCTTCAGTTTGGTAAAACTTACCAGTTTGGTGTAACGGCATGGAACATTTATGGAGAGGGTGCACTGGATGAGAAAGATGGTTTGAAACAAGTTCAAATTGTCGGTAAGCAATTTATTTTACCTTTATGTCTTGATGTTCAAGGGCTTCTTTGTAAGCTTATCTTGCATATATAATGGCAAAAATGTATATCTTCAAGCCAACGTGTAATGTTCAGGCAAACTGAAGCAAACTATAAAATAATATCATTTCGTTTCAATGCAAAGGTACTAATATTCCTTATAACAGCGTGCATAAAAGATTACACTAAAACGGCAGATAAATTTTTCTTTTGATTAAAAGAAATTATGTTAACAAGTGTTACAGTTAATAAAAGTTTAGGCAGAAACAATGTAAGACAAAAAATATTGTTCTTGGCCTGAAAACTCATATATCATTCAGTTTATTGCTCGTGGTAGCAACAGAAACAGATGTTGTTCGCTGCTTTAATCTTATGATTGATTGTAGTAGTAAGTTGAGTACGAAGCTAGTGTTTGTAGCATTAGCCCTTAGCAGAGAAGCCTCACACTGGTTATGCTGCAATAAACAAACATTTCAATATAGATTTGATTAAATCACGTATTTAATCTACTTTCTGACGCAATTTTAATATTATTTTTTGTTTTAAAAAACAAACGATAAAAGTATTCACAACCTCCGATTTCAATCAGAAAAGAAGTTCAATTTGCGGTTAGGAAACGATTTGGTGAGTTTCTTGGGCGCAATTACCGCTTTCAGTTAAAAAAATGCTAACGATGGATTAGTGATTGCACTTGACGTAGATCATCTTTGGCAAAGCATGATTACTATCACTGTACAATAAATTGTAAATTTAAAAGATAATGGCTCTGTTTATCTAGTTAGCATCTTCATTCGTAATCGCTATTAATGTAAATTAAAATCACAATTTCTGAGCTACGCTGGGCCTTTTAATATTCGAGACTCTTTGACATGCAAATATGTTTCGCTCATTAATTGAATAAACGTTGTTAGGCCTTAAAATCCTTATTCCAGTCTAGACTAACTGAAATCGAGTTAATTCCTGCTGACTGCACCATGAATGTATCATCACAAGACCAAAGGAAGTAAGTCTCATATATATAATTCTATCTTACTTTTTTACGTTTTGGGAGACTTTTATTGATGCCAGTGATTCCAGTTTGTACAATTACATCCGCCTTGATGCAAGAAGAAAAAATATTATAGGGCTTGCATCCAAACTGTGATTTGTAGAAAGCTTCTTGTTGCAGGCTTATAAGAAAACTGAAATTGAACCATTTTAAACATCACCGACAACACGAGTTAACTGAACTATCTTAAAATCACCTGTATTCCCTTAATTAATTAAGTAAACGTATTTTTAAGCTCATAAATGGATGCTGTGTCGGTGTTTCTACAGAAAACGTTTTGTAAATTTATAACTTGTACACTGTAGTGAAAAGAATGTTGTAAAAATGTTTTAAGAATGTTATACATATCTTTAAGCTGTATGCAAAAATAAATTGGGCCAACACGAAAGAAAATGGTCCTTGAGTTTTAATAGGAAGAAACTTGATTTGTAAACTGGCTCTTATTCAAACCTTAAACTGTACGTTTTTCGTGAAAGATTTACAATGGCACTTTCTTCTTTTTTTCTTTCGATATTTCCTATCAGTATGAAATAAAATTATTCTATACATATATTGATATAAAACATAATATCTGAACATATCTTACTTAATTGTTTAAAAATAAAATATAATGATTTCACTTGTCGCTTGGAAAAGAACTATACACTATAGTTATAAAAGTAAAAAGCACACACACTAACATTTTAAAACAGACAGCAGAGCGTTCGTCAAGTAACTTTGCCTTTTCACAAATTTAAAACTGTCATATGTATTCGAATAAATATTGGGGTGATAGTGTTTATTAAATACAACATGTAGATCCAATGAAAAACAAATGTTTGATTACTCGGTAATGCTCTACGCGTTTAGGGATTCAGGCAAACAAATATCATATTAACACGTCATAAATATTTTTCTTCGCTGGCCATCGCAACTTGATTAAAAACATCAAAGAAACTATTAACACGTGTTGAACAGAAATTCTATTTATCCGAATTTTCTTCTTAAATTTAAGATATAGCATATAGCCTTGTCAAGTTTTTTCAAATCTAACCAAATTTTATTAATCAAAAGAGACTATGCATTTATCAATTGAAATGTAATTGTTTTTTAGTTTACCTTTGTAGCAATGTCCAAATTTGTTTCACTGATTAGATTTTTAATAGCGATTGATTAATGACATTTAGCTATTTGTTTTAGAGTTGAAGCTTGGCATTATCGTATTGAGGAAAAAAACAAAAATAAATGGTTCAATTTAAAACCGCGAACGAACAACAGTATGACAATTTGGGAAAGAGGTGACAATGTGAATTATTTACCTTCGATTTTTAATTTTTACATCCCATACTAAATACTCGTTTGGCGTTCACTGAGTGTTTCCAATTTCTAGTTTTAAAGGCTCGCTAAATGATCTGCTGCCTAAATAAATAAAAGAAATAAAAATTATTGGTTGTTTAGGAGCGGACTACTTAGTTTTTGAGGGGAAAAGGGTTGAAAGATTTAGTCCAGGCAAGATTTTTTTTTGCCCCAGGCAAACAGCGTAAGATATGTTTTCTCCAACATAGAAATTGTTTTGTTTGAGCGCTGTCTTTGCAGCAATTTTACTGAACAGCTGTAAACTGCACGATTTAGTTTTCTTTCTTCAAAGGTTACAGGAATTTTTTTTCTAAATCTTCTAACTATCCCTTCCCCGCCCCCGTCCTCTCGAAAATCAAATGGTTCTCCCCTTAATGCAAGTTTCTCAGTTCAGCAATCGACACAGTCCAGCAATAGCGAATTGTGTTTCTTTCGCGAAATCGTTCTCAAATCTCGTCAGGACAACTCAGGCTCGAGTGCAAACTAAGTAAAAACTGAGTTTGCTTTCAAATATATTGAAAGAAGGACGAGTTGCTGTCAAGATACACCCAACAAGGTTTTACCCTTCCTTCTTTGTAGTCGCTGACCGATTTAGTTTTTAGGTCACGCCGGTAGCAAATTTCTACGCAATGGTTCCTATAAAGATTAGAAAATATTTAACAGTTATCAATTTTATTTTCTCACCATGAAACATTTTTTTTTCTTATTATTATCAAGGTGGACTCATTAATCACCATGCATTTTAGAACTAACTTAAATCAGATAAACTGAGAACAGAAATACTTCCAACTTTGAAAAGTGCTTTTTAAAAACAAACATTGCCCTCAATTTTGAATGTTGTTATAAAACCAAAAACTTGGTTTCTCAGTAACAGTACGTTTCAGGTTTAACACTAAAACAGAAACATGCATTCGTGCAACAGACACAAAACATAATATCAACAACAATTGCAATAATTCAATACTCTAAATTCAGTATAAAAATTATAGTAAGACTTTTTAAACGACGACCTTAATAAGTACTGACCTAGTCACAATACACTTAGCTGGGTACGTCATGCAAGCTCATATATGATTACTAGAAAAAAAATTACCAAAAGGAATACAGATCTAGGTCTCTAGTTCTCTTTGTTAATTATCACCCGATGGAATCATATCTGTTATTCTTTTCACATGTTCTTCGACATGGCGATCAGCATCTGGACAGTTCTGACTTTAAAAAGTAAACAGAAAAGCTGAAAAACAGCGATTTTAATAGCTGAACAGGAAGTAAGATTACCGATAGTGTGTTATCATTCAGAATGTATATAAAAATTGTGTGAATACTGACGAATACGAACAATTCTGACCCTGTATTTAATTTTCAATCAAAAGGTGAAGCAATATTTACCGTGGCATTATGATAATATGCTTTTGGCGTAAAGAAAAAAGTTGTCAAAAATAGCCGAAAGGATTTGATTGCGTCGGCAATCTGTTTGGTAAGGATAAAAGTTGCTATGGTAACCCCAAGCAAACAAATAGCAAGGTGCAAAAAAAAACTCTAAACTAAATATACAACAAATAGATTCATATATTAAAACTAGATAGATCTAGGTAACGTTTAAGAGAGGAAAGAAAACCCCTATAATATTTTTTCATGACAATCCAATTAAACCGTACTTCGCCCTTAAGGAAGATTTTAACAGACACCATAGCTAAACGCCTTAGACTTTGAAAATAATTTCTGAAAGCAAGGAATATATAATAAACAGAATATTTCCATTCTATAAATATTCAGTATTCCTGTCCTATGCCATGCCAAGTGTTCCCCGCATTCCTCAATTGACTTGCTCGGCTCGGATACTCCATTTTTCGCTTAAGTGTTTAATCATTCCCGAGAAACCGGGATAAGCACCCGGCTCCATGAACCATTTTACTCGCTAAAAGATTTAGGTAATTAAATTAACCTCACGTATAATAGGCTACGCAAAACTGAAGGCTTGTTGCGTTTCAAGTTGCTCTGTTGAACAACGCCAACTGCGCTCTTCACTAGAGCTAAAATTTCGGAAAATTGAATAAGACATCAGATTTTATGTTTGCTTTACAAATTAAAGATTATATACAAGCGGAAATTCCTCTATTGCTTAATATGGGTTGGGAACGCCTGATAAATCGGTTTTAGACGAAAGGGCTGTGTTTGTTATTACGAAGAAAGACACTTCACCACATACATATATATAACACTATATTGCTTAAAGGAGAGCTGAACGCTAAATTTAACTGATTTTTGTTTGAATCTATTCGTATAGTAGACTAAGTCAAATTGCATTGAGAGGAATAAAATGTAGAAACGAAGAAAAGTCTTTAGAAAAGGTTTGATATGACGTGGGTTACGATATACAGAACTTAAATATGTCAATGTACTTCAAAATCTTGATATTTTTTAGTTAATCTATGTCTTGCAAAAGTTTTACTTTTTATAGCATCCAAAAGTTGCCAGTAACCATGTTTTTCCTCTTTTTAATCTTATTACTATTGTAACCTACGTCATAAACAGCTGCTGGCATAACATATTGAGCCCGCCGATCAAATCTTGTCGATTTGTTACAAATCTAATAATGACTAAATGTTCAAAAGATAGAAAGTTAAATTTAGAGTTAGGTTCTCCTTTAATATGGGTTGAGAACACCTGATAAATCGGGTTCAGACGGAATGGCCGTATTTGTTATTACGACAAAAGCTACACCAACAGCGGACTATATAAAAAAACTTTAAGATAATTGCTGCGTTTAGTTGTCATGTACACTCATTTTATTTTATAAAAACCTCCGCTCTAGAATTTAATTAATATCGGCCAAAATTTAAGAACACACTAAGAACATGCACCCGCGCAAGGCTGACGAATGGCCATCGAGAACTTTATTTTGTTACATTATGGAATCCGCAAATACTCTCTAGGTCCAATATATATATATATAATGTTTTATATATCCTTAGTTGCCATTTCAAAACATTTATTTTGTTATCTAGATTTTGTAAATAATAAACATTCACTTATATCTCTGCGGCTATATTAACGAGCATGACAAAATGTAAAATTATGTTTGCAACATAGAGTAAACTAAAACATGGACTGAATTTCACAACAACAACTTGCAGAAATATTTACTCTGTCTACTTTAAGATATATCAAATATCGAGCCTCGTACCTTTTTAGATAGAAATAAAAAAAACGTGCATGTACATCAAATACGTAAAAACATTTTCGGGCTAGCTCAAGTCTGCAAAATATTAAGAACATCCATTCTCAGCCAAAAAATAAATCGCTAATTCTTACTAAACAAAAAGAGTGTAATTAAACATTCTTTGAAGCTATTACTGAACATGACGACAGTATTTACTTGATCGGAAACCTGTTTTCTAACCTCCTTTCAAACAATGGTGGATGTAGGCATTCATTTTTGTAGGCGAAGTTTTGAAAGATCTCTACTCGCTACCTTCAATCAACAAGGTTCCGAGTCCCAATCCATAGCTCTGCCGAGATTTGAACATTTATTTTGTGTAATATTTTCAGCAGAAGCTGATCTGCGACGCTAGAACTTGTGTCCCGTTCAATGACAGCATATTAATGCTAGAAAAACCGAAGATAAGCGCCAGCTCCTAGCCCATTAGGCTCGTTCAGAAGGCTAAAATTAGAAGTGATTTTTCTATTTTATGTTGTTTTATCTACCTTTTTGATTGATAAAGTGAATCCTAAAAAAATTCATTCTTAGTTCCTTTTTAAATACAAAAATTAAATGATTTTCTTTACAAGAACGTAAAATATTTTGAGCTGTAACTGAAAAAGTTTCAATTTTAATTTCTTAATAAACATTTCAGCTCCTGTCTAGGTGTTTTAAAACGAACCGTTTACATTGTCATTACGCATACATTTTGGGACGTTTTGCTTCTTGTTTCCCATTTTTAACAAGAAAGTTCTTGCAAATCCTTAAAGCATTGAAACTGAAACAAGTCCTTGTTTTTATTTAACACACTGTTTAACTTTTGTTTAAAAACACAAAATGTTTGAGAAGAGTTTGAAATATGAGTATTTGAGTTATAAAACAAATTTCTCAGTGGGATATCAAAAATAACTTCATACGTTAGCTCTGCAACCGGTTCCTGACACCTTTCCAAACGTAATCAAATATTTGTTCAATTAAAAACATTCAACTACAACTGAAAATATTCATATTTAACTATAAAAACAAAATGAAAAGTAAATTACACGCTTCG
The DNA here is from genome assembly GCA_025331005.2 of Zoanthus gigantus. Classification (NCBI taxonomy): domain Eukaryota; kingdom Metazoa; phylum Cnidaria; class Anthozoa; order Zoantharia; family Zoanthidae; genus Zoanthus; species Zoanthus gigantus. Next base: position 8,040 of record JAOBBB020035557.1, on the reverse strand, counting down.
GCCTTTGTCCAGTATACAATATCTCGAATTAATTTTAACATTTCAGAAACAAAATGTTGAAAAGCATTTCTTCTTTTAATAAATGCAAATTGTTTTAAGCAACCGGTAAAAGTTCAGGCTGAAATTGATTTGGGACAACGTCAAACCATTTTTACGTGGGAAAGCCCCTTTCACCATGGTTTGGATATGAATCTCTGGAGAGCAAACACTGGATATCAATCTTATCAATTTTCCACCCGCTCTTTTTAGAATATTACCGAGTTTTTATAATAAAATAAAGTTCGGCAGTTTTTTTGTTGACATATTAGAACTATGTTTTGTCTCATTTTTTAAAATTTGTTAGTCATAATAAATTTTTTCAATTCCAAATTTTCTCTACGGAAATAACCAGACTGATTGTTTGGTTGCCATCTCAACATTTTCGTTGGAAATACTGAAAGTGGCAAATAAATTATATATAGCGCTTTTTTTCTTCCGCCGGACTGGTCACAAACTTTGCTAAATTTCAAACGATTGTATATTATCATTAGTTTCAGTTCTGTTAAGGAGGAGGCTCAAGACGAAGGAAAATTTAGAGGTCATGAACGAAAAACAGAACAAGTTGTAAGTCATACAACTCCTTTGTGCTCCTTTAGTTTCAAAACTAGAATATTTATAATAATTACAAATGAAAGAAATGTAGAGTTTCTTTTATAAGATAAATTCAAAGGCTTTTTAGATATTATTAAGGAACTTTTAAACTTTATTTACATAGTTGGTATACGTAAGAGTACCCGTGAACAAAACAATCTGTCGGAACATTTGTTTAAAATAAAAACAACGCTTCGTAGTCAATTAACAAAAATTACACATTTCAATTTCCAATATTTCGTATTTGATTTCCTTTAGTAAATTTCACTAACTGCATCTTTAATTCCTTGTTAAGTGTTTTCAAAACTAACCGTTAAGCCGCCAAAACGTTATTAGGGCAAAAAAGTGAAAGCATATATATATATATATATATATACACACACGAGTGTGGCTTTGCCTATATATGTATATATGCTGTATAGTGTATACGTAGGTATAAACGTGTAATAGAACTAATGTCGAGCCAACCCCTTATTCAAGACAAATTTTCAAAGTGCCTTCTTTTTTAAAAAGGGAAAATTGTATTCCTTTATTATGGCTAGGATCTCTACCTGTAAACGAGGCAGTCCAATTTCAGTGTCCTTACACACAGCTAAATTATTATATAAGTCAGCTGACGAAGTTGTCTGCATTCACTCTATATATAAAATCCTTAACTCTTCAGGCAAACATCAATTTATTTTTGCTTTATGATATCCGATCTCAAATTTTGAATAGATTTTTTTCTGATTAATTTTAAATTTAAATGATTTTAGACGAGTAACCCAGAGGTCATTGCCTGTTAAATGCAATCATAAAATATATATATGAAAATTTTTTCATTACTGAGATTTTGAGATTACAATTTTTTCGAATATCCATATTACTGACTTTTGGTGAGCAAGCATACAAGAAATGAATGAGGACAAACCTTCACAACTGTATGTATTTGATTGTACTTTAATCCGTAATCATATGCATCAAAGAAATACCTGAAAGGAATTATTCTTCTCGAAGCTAATTATCTTTACGCGAGAAAAAAAGATTTTGTGATGACATTTTCCGTCTTTTTTTTCTTCAAATACTTTTATTTTCTATTTTTCGATACTTTTATATTTAAAGCATAATATTACATGGTCCCTTGTGGATACCAAATTTTATATCTTCCTCATGTAGATTATCTATCCATAGCTTACTTACTGGTGAATGGTCTTTTCAATCACTTGATGAAAGCCACAAATTGTCTCGACCTGTACATATGTACTATTCTATATTTTGTGCTTATTTTCAAAAATTTGTTTTGCGAAACTTTAAAGCAATTCTTTAGTAGTACTCGCACATTACTGATTTCATCTATATATTGATCTCGGATAAAGTTTATTCGTTAAAATCAGATCATAAACAAAGAATCGATTTCGAAAACGAATTAGGTAAAATAAATAAAACTTGTGTAAGGAGTTCTTTCAATAGCTTCATGCATGGGAAACGCGTCAAAATCAAGTTTTTTGTAATTCAATGTTTCCCACTTTAATGAAACACTCGAAATAATACAAGCAACACAGAAGTAGTGGTCTGAAGTGTGTTGACTTTTTTATCAAGGTATATGGTGAACTTAAAGATTTTTAACATGTATAGAAAAAAATGGCGTTTGAACGAATTTGATTTAAGTGAATAAACAGTTTTAAGCAATTAGTTTCTATGGAGAGTTTAAGTAACAAAAAGGATGAAATCAATAATTTTAATCTTGGGCGCTAGAAATTTGAAAGAGTTAGAAATATTAGAACGAATTTTTGGTATCGCAATAAAAGTCAAAAATTCATAAACTTGAGGCCTTACACCAGCGGATATGTAAAAAATATAAAAAGTTGTATGTTTGTGTTCTGCTCGACGAGAGAAAACAACAGTCTTGGAAAGGCGAATTGGTTTGAGCGATGTCAAATAATGGCTGAAAACCTTCTTTTTACGAAGAGCTGTTTCGACTGAGCTTTTTCTTTTATCATTTTAAATGAGAAACGATTTTAAGTTAAAATATATAGCATTGAAACTTTTCTCGGTTGTACAAAAAAAAATCAAATACACCTGCAGGTCCAATAGTACAATAGTAATCATTAACGCGTTAGAATAAATGTATACATTTATTCGCAATTTACTTACTTGCTGACAAAAACATAACATTTTCAATTATTTGCAGAATTACAGAGCCGGATTTACCGATTGCTTTTGATTTACAAAGAACTTAAATTGTTTTCTATCAGTGCAGTGAATCATACCTATAAGGCAAGACAAAAAAAATTTAGATAATAAATTCTCTTGTTAAGATTTTATCACTTATTATTACACGTTTACCATTATATTAAATAATCATTGTAAAGTTTTAACATAATTCAGCCTTTTTTAGCTGTAAAGTTTTAAAATTCAATAAAGCATCTATCTATCTTTACTTTCTAGCCGACAAATTAATTTTGTAAAAAATGTCCTTTTATGCTCAAACAGTATTGTAGATTTTCAGTATTTTGTAACTAAAGGACTTTGAAGATTTCGGTTCTTGCTTTGAGATTATACAAAGGAGTTTAAACTTGTCTCAGTTTACCAGCCTGTAGGGAATCTTAACCATGTATGTCAACTAAAAATCTCTTTTTCTGGATGTGGTCATTAAGTTTCTATTGATTACTTTGAGTGAGTGTCAGTAAATATCAAAGATGTCGCGACGTTTTGAGAAACTGTAAGGCAAATATAACACAATGAACTTTGTTGTTGTTATAAAATTTAAAAGAAAAGTTTCACGTCTTAGTTATGCTTCAGAACAGGCAAAAACTTGCCACATCTGGATGACCTGTGAACGAGCGGACGAAAGAAATAGTACTTCACTAAACTTTATATCTAGAATCAAATAGTGCGGCTTTGTTAACGAAGTTGGTCTTCTTGTCACAAGGTTTGGTTCGGATTCGATCCCAGGCTCTTTCGAGATTTTCCACTTTGTGTTTGCTTCTTTTCCCCCAAAAGCTAACTCCGCTTTCGCACCAACTAAGAAAAGGAAAAGGATTTAACTTAGCCAGTTCCATATCAACAGTCGCATTTGGTTATTCTTTGTATAAATGCTTACGTAAAGCAGATTTTATTTGTCAGTTTCAAAGTTTGAATTTCCGGCCAGCATGCGCCATCTCTTGAATGTGGCATATAAGCTGTAATGCCAGTCTCCTTTTTTCATAAATTTAACAGCAATGAGCGATTGAAGGCCGAGCATTGCAACCAAGATATACGTCACAATTCAAAGTGCTGGTGCATCAGAAATTCAAACTTTGAAAATATAAAAAGGTTACAAAAAGTTTGTTTTAGTTTTTTGTTGTTGGACAGTGAAGGACTTTTTTTAAGGCCACGGGTGAACGAGTAAAAACGGGATAACGAGCAAAGTCAAAACTTCAGCTCCTAATACAACTCACGGCATGATCACAAAGTCTATCAACTTAATGTTGCTATCGTTAGGCTCATTAAAAGTTTAAAAAATATATAAGTTGTTAATATTAGACTGCAAGTAAATCATTACATTTCTTTTCTTTTATAGTGCCCTGATCCGTCCGGAATGGATTTTTCAGATGACCTACGTCCTTGTGGTGATTATTGTATCAATAGTAGGGAATCTTTTGATCATTACCGTCATAATCACCAACCACCGTCTCCGCAGTGTGGATAACCTACTAATTGTCAACCTCTCAGTTAGCGACTTTCTCCTAACACTGATCGAATGTGGCTCCAACACGCTTCGGCAACTTAAACCCGACTGGACTCCCCCACATCCTTTTATGTGCTATATCATTCTGGCCTCGTCCGTCCTCTGCGGGGCCGCCTCGATCTTCACTCAATCAGCAGTCGCCGTTAATCGATATGCCTCCGTAGCCCACCCATTAACCTACGATTTAATTATTTCTCATAAAAGACTTGCTCTTGCTATTGCTGTGATATGGATTGGAGCTATTTCACTATCATGTCCTCCATTAATATGGAGACCGCTGGCTGTTGTTTGCGGGACAGAATCTTATAATGATGACGTCCAATCCGAAATTGTTTACATGGCTGCCGAATGGCTGTTTTTATTCTTTCTTCCATTTGCGTTAATGGTTATTATATATCTGAAGATTTATAAGATCGCTCTATGGCATGCTAGAAGAGTCGTACCTATTATCAACCAGTATGATGGAAAACAAAATCGAATTCGCAACTTAAAAAAGGAACTAAAGGCGGCAAAAATGCTGATTACACTTAGTGGTCTGTTTTTTGTCAGTTGGTTTCCATTCTTCATTGTCTTGACGTGTCACAAGTTTAGTTCTGAGTCAATTAATCCTACAATCTTTATTGTGTTTTTGTACATGATATACACAGCGCCTGCACTGAACCCCTTCGTCTATGCTTTTTGGAACAAAGAGATTAGAACTGCAGCAATGAGACTACTTAAAATTAGCAGAGAATAAAGTTAACCACTAAACTATAAAGTAACTTAAGCCCTCTCTCTAGACTTCCTAAGTTCTGTAAGAAAAAAACTAGGGATTGTGAAACTCTAGTCAAAAGATTCGTTATTCTGGATTTCTGATGAATCCTCATTTTATCTTTCTGACTAAGACCTATGTGGAGGTGATTTGTGAAATTGTTTCTGCTGTCACGTGTCTAAGGGCGGGCATGGCTGGCACAGTTAGTAAGATCTCTGCCTTCCGACCACAAGGTCCCCAGTTCGATCCCCGGCTCTCCCAAGATTTGAACTGATTTGTGTGACTTTCTCTCCCGCCTAAGCTAACTCAGCTTTCCATCCTTCCGGGGTAGGTAAATGAGTACCAGCTGGGAGCTAACCTGCAATGGATTAGTGTCCCGTCCAGGGGGAGTCAAAGACTCTCATCCGCTTAACACTAAGCGCCGGCTCCATGGGCCACATGGCTCTTAAAGGATTTAGCGTCACGTGTCTAAAGCTTTTTAAAAGCTAAGATAGCGAGACCACAGCTATACGCGAACAAGACTCTAGCTGTTGAGTCGAAAGTTTATTTATAAAACTATTTATGCATCTTATATTACTTGTACCATTGCTTAAATTCACAACAACAGATTGAAATTGAAGTCTTAATTATGTCAGTGTTACCAGTTATCAGCTGTTTTAAAATATATAGAGGATATTACACGATGGCGCAAACATATGAAGTTTATCTTCGAGTGGAAAAAATATTTCACAAGTGAGTGTTTCGAAAATTAAAAAAAATAGACGAAAAACAAAGAAATAACAAAGAAATGACGTTAGCGATATCTTCCCTACTGAGGATATGGAAAATAATTTATGTCCAGGATGTAGTTTCATATGAAACCTACGATTGGCGTATTTTACAGTAAAACCCTCATATCTATGTAATAAATTCTGGTTAAGAAGCTGTGTTTATTCGATATAAAGGTGTAACCATAGACTATAGTGATTAATACCTCGGTATAAAGGTGTATCTACAGACTATAGTCATTAATATAATCATTAATATCTCTGTACAAAGATGTATATATCCGCAGACAATAGTGATTACTACCTGTAAATGAATAAAAATAAAATGAACGATAAACTTTTTTTGTTTTAAAGTTGTCTAATGTTTAGGTAAAAGCTTAAAAAAAATATTGAGAATATAGTCGAATTTGTTGATTTGCTTTAACTAATCAATACGTGTCGCTTGCTGTCAAACTCAACTTGCTTTAAACTCTCAATCATTCATCTTCTAAAAGGCGGTATTTTGAAACTTTGAAAAACTTCATAATAGAACCTTACTTAAAAACATTTATTTCAAACAGTTTAGAAACTACACGTCTGTTTCGCTTAAAACTTAGGAACACGCTAGGCCTTGGCCGGTTCATTGTTAGTGACTAGAAAGGTGGTAGAATTTAAGTACACATCTTGTTTTGCACTGTTTGTAACAAACGTCGAGTTAATTCACTTCGAGAATTTTATTGAAGACGTAAAACAGAATCACACTGATTTGATATTAACTAATTAACGGATATCGTATACGTCACATCTCCACTTCCTTAAAGGAAAGCACGACAATAAAAGTCAATCTCAAAGTTAAATTCTAACTGATATCCTTTAGCAAATGATAAATACTCTCCAAAAGTGTTCATTTGCACACATAGAACCTTTAACCATGCAGGCAGTTTCACAACTTCGCCAGAACAAGTCGTATTTGGCTGCAGCAGAACTGGTTCAGCTGCACTGGTTTCTAGGATTGCTACCGGAGTGTAATTATTGACAACCGGATAGTCATCTGTAGGGAACTCGCTAACCGAGTTGCTGGGGGCAAGCTTGAGCTGATGCCGATTTCTCCGTAGCTGTCAACTGGGGGTCCGCATAATATGTGACCAGTCTTGCGTCTTGGCTACTACTGTAGCGGCTGGACTCCAATGCCTCCTGTCTCGTAGCAGTATGCACGGTCGCCCGCGTTCAGTTCGGGCAGTGGCTTGGCGCGAACAGTAGCTCAAGATTTTAAAGGCGAAATACGAAAAACTGTCAAGGAGGAAATTTCACACATTTTGGAGGATTCTTTATTCACTACTGGTTATTCTGGTCTCAATAACACTAGTCCATCAGCAACCAGTCATTCAGTAGAGAACCAAATTGATCAACCAGATCAAAGGACAAGATGACCTTTGAGTATTTTTATCCCAAACTTAAGAGGACCTGACAAGATGTCATCTCGAGCTTGAAAAAAAAAAAAGGTAATTTCGAAATAACACATCACTGCAGTAAAAAGATGACTGACGTTAAAATTAAAGACAGTTTGGCTAATCCCTCAAATGAGGGAGTTTTTAAACCAAAACGAGGAAAAACCCAGTATGTTCGCACAAACTTGTCTATCAAGGTTTGTCTACTAAACTCTGAAATTCTCAACTTGTAGTTTTACTCACATGCGGTCAAAATAAACTACAATACATTGTAAAAACATCTTAATCAGCGAGGTCACAAGGGGCTTAAGTTGCCCAATGCAATACTAGTATTTTAAACTTGAGCAGTCGGATTATTCATGCATGAATACTTCTGTTGACTATATAAAAGAGCAAACAACTTCATTTCAATATTATGCTGTACCATCGGATCATTACTAACCAGCCTTTCCACTGAAGTACACTAGAAATATCTTCAGTTGATGCAAATAGCAGCTTATGACAATTAGGCTTCTATTTTCATGCTAAACTATCTCTAACGTAGTATCATGTAGGTGCTATAAAGTTCAGTTACATTAAATCGTCTTCCTTGGTAAGAAGTGGTCCCTTAGCCGCTTACTTTACAGTTAGCCATAGTCTTTTCATTTTCGGCATAATTTCCGTACTGGGGTGTACTTCATTATGCATGCAGCTCCATTGTATAGTGAAGACAATACGTTCGCACCTATGAAATCACTGAATCGTTTAGCGTGAAAT
>JAOBBB020035485.1:0-15011 GCA_025331005.2 Zoanthus gigantus | reverse complement strand
TACTACTACTACTACTACTACTACTACTACTACTACTACTACTACTACTACTACTACTACTACTGCTACTACTGCTACTGCTACTACTGCTACTGCTATTATTATTACTGCTATTATTATTACTGCTATTACTACTGCTACTACTACTACTATTATTATTATTATTACTACTACTACTGCTGCTGCTACTACTACTACTACTACTACTACTGCTACTACAACTACTGTACTAAGCCAATACTACTACTGTCACTTTTACTACTGATACTACTATAATTATTGCTACTACTACTGGCGCTGCTGCTACAGCAGTAAATTCTCGGCAGACTTTGAACAAAACATGGCCAGAAGTTAAACTTAAATATTGGAATTGCGGAAGAACTAATAAAAGGATAATTATTGTAAGTTAGAATTCTAAGCCCTCTGTGGAACACAATGTTTATTGAAGTAAATTCAAATAATATGTGAAACTACAACTTACTAATTCCAGGTTTTATGGGTCGATCTTCTTCCGAGTTCTTCGTTTTGTTCTGTATAAAAAGACCAGGATAGTTTACAACTGCACTATATAACTTACATAAAACCAAAAATAAAAAAGTAACAATTTAATACATCTACTACTGTAGTTATTCCTTTTTATTACTGTTCTAAACCCACTTAAAGACTTGCTCACCCAGTTACAGTGGTTTGTACTGTAGCTCAGTTGGTTATATAGAGCACTGTATTGGCTTTGCGGAGATCATGGGTTCAAACCCTGTGGAAGCCTCAAACTGCTTTTGCTTCTCTAAAAACAATTGCTTAAATTGCTTAGTACAGGACATAACCATTCCAAACATTCACAACGTCAATACTCTTGTTTCTTAGTAAAGCATATGTACTAGATAAAAACTGCACCTTTTCTTTGTCGACATCAGAGTTTCCATGTTTTGCCCTGTTAGAGCTCATCTGATCAGCAACCTTATCTTTTTCTTCCAATTCTGCTTTCATTTTGTTTCGATTGTTATTCATGTGAGGGACCATGTCTGCCCTTATATGCTCTGTTTCTGCATTAAGATCACTTTCTTGGTCATCTATGACAGCATCGAAGCAATCTTGCAGCATTTCATTGCACCTATGCTCATAATCTTCCTCAAAACTTCCCTCAGATGCAGTGTCCCTTAGTGGATACACACCACTAAGTATATCAGCCTCAGATTGCTCACTCTGTGTATCAATTTCATTATGGGAACTAGTGGCCAGAAGAGATATTTTCGATTCTTCAGGAATAACAGAAGTGATGTTGCTGTTATTGTTGGAATACACTGACACTGCAGGTGTGGGATGAAGCTATAAACAAACAAATTAGATTCACTGTAGTTTTTAAAACCCTAGCCTGTTTGCAAATAAACCATACTGATGAGTCCTACATTAACAATTTAAGAACAAAACATTTTCTCTATGCCTCCAAAGCCTGGGAATTTGAGAACAGATAAATAAAAACCCAAGATGCAGTCAAGAGCTTAGTAATCACCTGAAGATAACTTTATAGTTGAAAAAATTTGTTTTTTTATTGTATAATTTTTTTATCTGATTTAACTTATAAATCTATCTATTATATTTGTTGTTAAAGTCAGATAATCATCAAGTTTTGTTTGTTATATGCATTATCTAGAAACTATTTTATTACATTTATGTCAGTTAAATGTACAGTTTCTATAATTTTTATGATGGCTTGGTTGTTGCAGAACATGGTAAGATCTCTTGGCCAAGATTTGAATCTTTGTGCGACCTTCTTTTCTGCCAAAGACATTAAGCTATTTATTCTTCCAAAATTGGTAAATGAGTACCAACACCTGCTGGAAATAACATTCAAGGAATTAGTGTTCCATCGAGGGGGGAGTTAAATACGTTTATCTACTTAAGACTATGGAAACTGGAGATAAACCTTAAGACTCAGAAAAGGATTTAGCTTTTTCAATAATCATAACCTTTTCATGTCAGTGACAATGACAGGAGTTGTGGTAGTGCCATGGAAATTGGAGGTGGGAGAAGATAGTCTGGAAATAGTGGACAGCTTTTGTTATCTTGATGATGTGATTTCATGTGGAGCAGGTGTAGAGGGAATTGGCAAGCTTGCTAGTAAACCATAGCATTCCACTAGAGGAAAGAGCAAAGGTTTACTGTGCATGTGTGAGGCCTGCATAGTTCATTAGTTGTATGCTGCAGAAACTTGGGCACTAACATAATAACTGGAAGGATTGCTAGCTGACCATAGAATTTTGAGATACTTGTCAAGAGTAAGATGGCAGGACAGGATTACCAATGAAGAGGTCAGAAGAAGGTGTGGGGTGGAGAACCTTGAACATAGATTTAAGGAAATTGAGGTTGAGATGGTTTGGTCATGTAAAATGCGGTGATAAGAATAGCACATTTAGGAGAGTGATGGAGCTGGAGGTGGAAGGTACAGAAGGCCAGTAGGTAGGCCGAAGAAGACCTGGAGTAAGGTAGTTGAAGAAGACATGAGGAAGTTAAACGTCATGGAAGGTTGGAAGCAACTCATATCATGTCCAACCCCAGGAGTCAGAAACTAGGGATGACAAATGAAGATGATGATGATAAGTTTGAAGTGTGTACAGCATCAAGTATCAGAGTGGTCACAGACTCAAATCCCATTATTTAAAGCCTTAAAATTTTTTGCTTGTGTAGAAATAAAATTATTTAGAAAATCTAAAATTTGGGTGCTGTATTGAGTGAGCTCAGAAATTACTTAGTGCTTGCTTGATTTGTGAAATATTTCAAACCTAATTTATTATTTAGCCAGTCCAGCATTCTGTTTCTCATAAATCAATAATGGAGTCTGTGGATCGGGCAATAGAAACCATCCATCAACAGGCAGCTTATAGTGGTGGAGTGTACACGGCAGATATGAGAACCAACCTTCAGTAAGTAATTTAACCAGCTATATAACTCCTTCAAAATACTTTGTAAATAGTTTGATTTGAAAAAAAGTATTAAAATTTTCTGTGACTAGGTACATTGCCAAATTTAGATACAAGATTAATATTCTATTTTATCATTTAGAACTGTAAGTAGTGTTAGTAGCAAAGATTCTAAATTAGAGCTTTGCAATGTAATGGTAATAATAACAATATAATAATTTATTTACTATTATTGTGTTTATGTTCATAATAGTTTCACAGATTTAGAAATCTTCCTAATTGTAATCCCATGTTTTCATCCAGCTAGGAATGAAATATTTTTGACCATAAGATACAGGGATTGTTATAAAAGGTTTCTTCTAATGCAATTGAATATGAAAATAGAAAAAAACCTGTATAATTCTTATTTGGCTTTATAGTTGTATAGTGTTACAGCATTTTGCTACTTTGCCATTGGTTGATCAGAGCAGTGCAATTACTGTACGTATAGTCTTAAAAGAGTCTGACAATATGTGATTTTGCTAAAGATTATACCACCATGTACCATTTATCACCATGAAGTGTATGGTTAGTAAAATTAATGCAGATGGGAAACAATGAAATGCAAATATCACTCATTTAGAGGTTTGAAATTTAAAGGGGTAAGATTAGTTGAAGTATTATTTTCTTTAAGTCTGGTTGTACAGTACTAGCGTATAGAGGATATTATGTGGGTGGTGGCATGAACATATATGAAGTTTATCTTCGAGTGGAAAAAATATTTCATGAGTGCAGCAAACGAATGAAATATTTTTTTCCACAAGACGATAAACTTCATACTTCTGTATGTTCAAGCCAACATGTTATTTTCTTTTTATTAGATAAATATATGAAAATTACACCCATTTTACAGTGTCCCAAACAACGGAATGACATCAGTGATATCTTCACTAGTGAGGACATGGAAAATATATCACTTTTATCCAGGATGTAGTTTCATATGAAATAGATCTACAATTGGCATATTTTACAGTAAAACACTCATATCTGTGTAATGAAAATTTTTATTTGTCCAGACTGATACTTGTATTTTTTTGTATTCTTCAGAAAACTTCTTGCCCACAGAAAACAAGTTATTTTCCAGACTCATTGCAGCCACACCTCCATCTCACCAAGTTCAAAGTCCATGAAGGCTCACTCATCGTCTTCATCTAGTTCCAGAATACCATCCCAACCTAAACGGAAAGCCCCATCACGACCAGAACAAAAGGTTAGAAGTCCGGTACGTGATCAGTCTTCTAAGAGTTCTTTTGGTTTGCTGTCATCTGCAGTCCCTCTAGCCAATCAGAGCTCAGGTATAATAACATATTCATGCACTCCTTTTCAACTGGCATTTCAGGGCTTCTGACATCTTTTTCAAGACTTAGAATAACACTGTACTTAAGCTTTACTAAAACTTTTAACTCACTTACTCACTTTAAGAATAAAAATAATTGATAAAGAATAATCTAACTTAATTACAGTTATGAAATTTTTGTTACAGTGTTAAGCAATAAAGAAATCAAAAAAATTAATAATTTATAATTGCATGATGGTGAAATATTTATGCATAAAAAAGTTTGAAAAATTAATATGAAAAAAACCTATTAAAAAGGTAATAAAATTATAATTAATGTTTTGTGGAAAAACATAATTATCATAATAAGAACACAAAAATATATTAAAGCAAATTATTTTTTAAGTAATTTATAACCAGTATTTTGTGAAGAGCTTCACACAGGCAGAATATGATTTCCTTATAAAAAGCATTTTATGGATTAAGTGATCGCAACAAATGTTATGTGGCATAATTTTAATGCAATTCTTTAGAATGTTATTTGAACTAAATTAAAAACATGCAACTGTATGTTTTAGTGTTTTCTTCTTTCAATTGTTTTACAATTATCATAGATTTTATGCTTATTATTGCATTGAACAAGATGTCATAATGTGGTTGGGGAGTAATGTGGATAAAGTGGTTGTGTGTGCCGGCCCTAAGATTTCAGGGTAACGATTGTTACCAGTGACAAATCGTTCTTTTTTTGAATTTATTTTTCATGTTTTTAAGATCTGTAAATTGCTTGCTATTCTAACTTGTAAAAAGAGATCTTTTCAGTAGTGGAAGTTGCAACTCATATCTCCCTGCACCCAAGTTAATTTCTTTGTTGTTATTGCAACCTGTGTTACTAAAATTTTAATGTTATTGTATTATAAACAGGTGTCAAGAGGCAAGCCCCTTTACCTCCCACAAGGAAAACACCTACTGTGAATAATCAAGTGTCAGAAGAGCCAAGCTCATCTCTTGTTGGTATACAGAATTCTAGCTGTAGTGTAACTCAAGACCATTTTGTTCCTCTGGGACTGGCAGCTGAACTTGTGGAGATGGTCAGGATTGAGTAAGGCTGATCGTTTCTTTTACTTACACACTGGGTCCTAAACAAAAGTAAACGGTTCTGTTGAAAAGGATTGCTCTGCCCACTTTCACATCCAAAAGTTTTGAACAAAAAAGTGTCTTTTAATGACTGATTTTAAAAAACCTTTACTTTTGGTGTAAATCTTTGGAGCAATTAAATGTTGTTGTTTTTTCTGTTGGCTTCTATGTGGTCAATTTTTTAACCTTCTAAAATGTTATAACTCTTGTGAGCACCACTTTAATTCCTCTTCCCTATTTTCCCTACAAATTTCTGACAAGACCCTTAGAGAACATAGGACAAGTATCACATTATTCCCTCTTTCCTCTGCAAATTTCTTACAAGCTCCTGAGAAAACAAACAATTTTACTTTTATCACTTGCATTATTCCCTTGGTGCCCCTGCAAATTTCTGACAAGCCTTTCAAAAAACAGAGGATTTTATAACTGTAGTTATTCCCTCATTGGTCCCCTGCAAATTTTTGACAAGCCCCTAAGAGAACAGAGGATTTTATAACTGTGACAGTTGTTATTCAGAGAATGATTCTCTGGTTATTCCCTTTCTCCTGCAAAATCTCTACAAGCTCCTAGAGAACAGAGGATGATTATTACATTATTCCCCTTATCCCTGAAATTTTCAGACAAGCCCATTTGAGGGCTCTGATTATTAGATCACATTATTCCCCTAATCCCTGCTAATTTCTGACAAGCCCTTTAAAGAACAGACAATGATTACAACAAAAGTTATTATTCCCTCGGCTGCCTGCAAAATTAATTTCTGCTAAGCTGCTGAGAGAACAAACTATGATTACACCATTATTCCCTCTGTTCCAGCAAAATTAGTTTTTGCCCAGCTGTTTAGAGAACACATCGATGATTAAAACATTATGTATTTCCTCTGCTCCCTGCAAAATTAATTTCTGACAAGTTGTTGAGGGAATAGAGGATGATTATCACAATGAAGTTTTTTATAAAATATTTTGGTGTATTTTTTTTCTGCACAGGACAGCTTTAAGTTATGATAAGTCATTTGTTGCCATAGAAACTGTATTAGGACACCTTGAGGAACATATACCAAGTCTATCACCTATCATGCAACAGATCTTGGATTCAGTTGTACAACAAAGGGTAATCCTATAATTCTATGTCATAAAGTAGAGTATGGAGCTATGCATGCGAAGTAAGCAAACACAATCAAGATTGAGTGTAACTTATGGTAACTTATGACTTGAACTGTCCATTCTAGATAAGATTACACTAATATTTTATTATGCTGAACAAAATTAGTTTTTTCTATTTATTTTATTTGTTCAATTGCAAAAATAGTTTGGTTTAATTTATTATAATTTATTATAGATTTGGATAATTACATTACTTAGTATCACAATTTGAAAGTTGTTGAAAGTGTTGTTTCTGCTATTATCCTTAGAATAGAACTATGCTTTTGAGTTATGATTTTGAATAATTATAGTAATAGTGAGCTCTCCAGATCTCAAAGAAATGAAATTTGTAGTTTTAGTTCCCTTTGTACACAGTGCTGAGACCAGACTAGTTGTGCAGCCAAACAATCAGATATAGTGCCTTGGATGGTTGGGCAATGTACGCAGAAGTTAAAGTTTCATTAAGTTCATATCACACACTTTAAGGTTGCTGTTTGTACAAATGCAGACAACAAAAAAGCTGGTTTGAACTGGTGGCACAGGATATGAGATTGTGTCATGTTACCTGTATATCAATGATGCAGCTCAGACTGCGTGAAATGAAGAAGGGCCATGTTGCATCTGTTCACATCATAGGACAGTGATGCTTAAGTTAATTGCATAATTAGTTAATATAATATTATTGGTTACTTGTTCCAGAGCTGAAGAGCACACTAATTCTAAATTGTACATTCATAGCAAAATGCCAACAGTTCAGTAGAACAGCTTCTTCAAACATATGATGGCCAAGTTTTACAAGAAATATTTGCTGAGTTGACAAAACACAAGAATGATTCACAGCAGAGAAGCTGGGCTGTACATGAAGATGAGCAAGTTATTGGAGCATTGCTGGACAATCTACAGACAGTCCAGGTATGATTAAGCTAATAAAACCTTTTCACAATCCTAGTGACTCATTGGAGCTTAGGTCTTATTTGACCTACCTACTGGCCTTCTACCTTCCATCTCCATTGCTCTCTTAAGTATGCAATTCTCATCCCTATGTTTTACATGACAAAACCATCTCAACGTTGTTTTAATAATCAGCTATGTTCACCCCACATTTTCTTCTGACCTTGTAATAATGGAAAGCTGAGTCAGCTTAAAAAAGGTCGCATAAATGTTGAAATAGTTGCCGAGTGAGGGCTTGGATGCTAGTGAGAATTTAATTCCCATGTACTTGCAGTGTGGGAGATTATATTACCCTTGTAGGATTATGCCCAGCTCTGTCATGAGTGAGGAGGCCTGGGCTGAAACACATTTTGAAGTTTTTAATATTCATGCATTTCAGCCTGTAAAGTTCTCTGTTTTCATTCATTGCAATATTCGTTATTTACAATTATGGTAGCTGCAAAGTCAACAAATGAAGAGTGTTCTAGGGTGTAATGAGAAGCTGGAGAAGATATCCACATTATGTATTGTACAAGTAGCAGATGGGACAAGGCTAAAGCCCCCAGGAAGGTTGCACTGGGTTTATCGGATGACACGTTAGGTTTTTTTGTTGACAGTCCCCAAAGAGAATTGTAAAGATTTGCTTAAAGTAAAAGTGAAATTTAGATCTGATCCAACTACATGAAAACAGAACTTTTTGGAAGAAGAAGTCCTTGAACAGAACCCCACTTTACCTTAAATCATTTAATGGATCTCATCTTTCCTCAAAAACGCTTGAGCCAAAAAAATGGTACATCTAAGGACCTTAAATAAATGTTGTATAAACATTGATATCAAAACACCAAAAGTATCCTGCCATCATGTTAATAACAAGAGTCTGGTGCTTTTTAGATTATTATAAACTGTTTTTTGCATTTGAGTGAAGCAAGAATGCATACTAATCATGTAGATTTTGAGCCTATATAATTATATAGAAACATAGAGAAAAAGCTCGATGCCATCGAATTTCAGGGTCTTTTGGAAGGAAGCCTCTCTTTCATGTTATTGTCGGGTTAAAGGGCGATATTGTAAGAAAAACTAGTAATTTCGAAAACTCCAACTGGCTAGAGTGCAAACTCAACTCTTTTTTTTATTTGGCTATTCTTCTACTTTATTCAATCAATTCTTAACAAAATAGCAATGTCTTGAACACACTTGCCTAATCTTTGATTACTGCTAGTATAATAGTAATTAATGTGAAGAAATTAAGATCTTTTTACTTTAACATGATAGTTTCATGTAAATTATAAAAAGGTTTACATGGGTTATACAGAATAATTTTATGTTTATGTTGCAGGAAAAAGCCAACCCAGAAGTCTGTCGAGCTGTGCTGAGGATTGATGACTATGTAAATATTCACACTCTTGTCACCTATTATCAAATGGTAAGCAATTTAGATTTTGGAGATGTAAAAAGGGAGTTGGTGGGGAGAGGTAGAATAGGATCAGAATGAAAGAGCAAAAGAAAGGAGTGGGTGAGGAGAAGGAGAAAGGGAGTTGGTGAGGAGAGGGGGAAAGGAAGTGGATGGAGAGAGGGAGAAAGGGAATGGGTAAGCAGAGGGAGGAAGGAAGTGCGTAAGGAGAGGAAAAAAGGAGAGGTGAGGAGAGGGAGAATGAGATTAGGTAAGGAGAGAGAGAATGGGAGTGTGTGAGGAGAGGGAGAATGAGATTAGGTAAGGAGAGAGAGAATGGGAGTGAGTGAGGAGAGGGAGAATGGGAGTGGGTGAGAAGAGGAAGAATGGGATTAGGTAAGCAGAGAGAGAATGGGAGTGGCTGAGGAGAGGGAGAATGGGATTAGGTAAGGAGAGAGAAAATGGGAGTGGGTGAGGAGAGGGAGAATGGGAGTGAGTGAGAAGAGGGAGGATGGGAGTAGGTGAGAAGAGGAAGAATGGGATTAGGTAAGGAGAGAGAAAATGGGAGTGGGTGAGGAGAGAGAAAATGGGAGTGGGTGAGGAGAGGGAGAAAGAAAGTGGGTAAGTAGAGTGATCATGATTGTAAGTCTGTTTACTAGTTTTGCCAATGAATGCCTCCTGCCAATTATTTTATCATAGTTGTATTCTCAACCATTAGATTTCTGTGTTGAAAAGGGTTAAATCATTTTATCAAAACAATCCATTGTTCTGTCAAAGAATTTCTGTAGAGAATAATAAAACTTTGTTAATATCTTTCTGTTACTTTAGGAACAAAGGGTATCATTGAGGAAAAAACTATTACAAGTGCTGTGCAGTTTTTGTGGTTTTGGTCGAGAATTTGTAATGCAGTTGTTATGTTCTGTCCTTCCTCTTGAGCTTGCTAGAGATATGCAGCAAGATAGAAAAGGTCAGTTTCTATTAGTTATAATGTACATAAACCTTCTATTATTTGCTACTTAACTATTAGAATTTAGGAACAGACCTTGGTTCAGTGGTTAGAGGCTCTGAATGTAGGTTGACCTGGGGCCAAATCCTCATCTAACATGGATTTTCCATGGTGATCCATAGTTATATTCATTATGCTCTTTATAGAGTCACCTACTTTGTATCCTATCAGTCTCAAATTCCAAACTAAAAGGCTTAAGCTACAACACTGCTTAAAAACACCTTTCAGGTTTTTTTTAAATTAAGTTGTTAAAGAACCCTTTTTATGATCTGGAATGCAATGCATCCCCCATTTGGCTGCTTGTACTTTTGAAGGCCTTCGAAATTAAGGAGTATATAATATTCATTATTTATTTTTAATGCTTACATAGAATCATTTCCTGGACCCACTCTTTTTATCAGTGATCCACCTTATCTCATTTCTGTTAGCTTGCAATATATGAAACATCTTAGTTTGTACTCATGCTACGGTAGATACTATGATGAACTGCTTATTTCCTGGATCCACTCTTTTTATCAGTGATCTAGCACCTGATCTCAATTTGCTCAATGTATTATCCACCAGACTTGGAGAAACTGTGTCAGTCTGCCCGGCTGTTGACGATGATATTCTCCACAGGAGAAGCTCCACCTGTTAATGTTGATGGTAGGTAGCAACAAGATGGATTCATCTAGCATGCAACTTACAACATACATATTGAATTGAAATCAGTCCTGTTATTTAAAGTGTTTGCACCAATTCTAAGATCATTCACAGTCATGTTATTGCTAATACTATAAGTACAAAGTAGCAAATCTGTAATCGCTGCTCACTTTTCAGTGGCATTTATGAACCCTCTAAATTGAGCTGCACTAAATAGCTGTAGCTTTATTAGCTCAAACTGCAAGACAGCTTCACTGGTTTTTCAGAACTGATGGTTTTTAATCCTTTTGAAGCCAGAATTTTATCAAAGTGTTCTACAGTGTTATAAGATACCATAATATGGTTATTATAATCAACGATTTTATACTCCCATTTTAAGTATTATACTACAAGAAAGTTTCTATGACTGTTTGATATTAGATGAGTATTCATTGCTGCCTGTTAGGCATGTGGTATTAAAATAATATGAAAGTTCTATGTACAAAATTAAGATTTCAGTGAAAACTTTAGACCTCACCAATATTTTCTTGTCTGTTCTTTTTGATTGATTCAATTTTTTAACCACATATATTTTAATTATTTGGAATTGGTATTTTTCTTTGGAATAAGTGCTTAGTCCTTATAAATGGGATTAATAAGTTCAGCTTATTATTGTGTTACTTCTTAATAATTAATTTTTCTTCTTGTTTTAGATGAGCTGGATGAACAGTTTGCTAGCTTTTTAATTGATTTGGTTGAGAATGAAGCAGAGGATGTGGTAGAAGAGGATGGAATTGAGTTATTTGTTGGAACTATTCTGTCATTTAATCAGCATTTTGTGGGTGAGACAACATGTTTATTTGACATTATGATAATTGTAGTCCATATTATCTAAATGTCAAAGTTGGCTTCAAGCTTTATTGTTTATAAGAAATGTAAGGTATAAATAGTGTTAAGATTAGAGATTATAATAATTAATAAATGATTTTCCTATTTGTACCCTGCTGACTTTGTTAAAAGTAGCTGTACACCTTATCATTGCCAACTTTGACTGTAATTGCATCCTCTCCTAAACCTAAAACCGAACCATGACCTAACCCTTCACTCTAACCTTAACATCTGCAAAACCTAAATCCTTAAACTTAACTGCTCTGATGAAGGCCTAGTGCTCCAATCATCAGCTTTGTAATTTCACTACAGAGATGATCAAACTTTTTCAACCTAGAGTTGATTAAACCAAATGCTCCACCTGCTCACTGACACACTTAATAGTTTCTTTTAAATTATTCAACAGAGAAACTCAAACCTTATAAACTGTCTCTAAATCTAAAGCTAAACCTTTTCTTGACTGTGACTGTAGTCTCCATTACAGGAGACCTTAACATCTGAGTACAAGTACGAGATTTCAAGCAAGCGTACACTTATTCCAATAAATTCATTGTTGAGAGGACAAGAGTTCAAGCAAAACTTTCCTCTCAATGAGTTTGCTTTAAAAAGCATGCATGCCTTGAAATATGATACTCATTCCTGGATGTAAAGGTCTCTATTACTATACCCTTGACTAAAACCCTTTTACCCCAACCTGTATTCCCAACCTTCCTTGCACCAAAAACCTTGACTCCACTATCACAAATATGATAACATTGCTCATCTTTCAGCTCATTCTCAGAATCCTGTGATGGCAGCTGTTGTAGGTCGTGGTACTGCTAAGGTTCTCAGTGAGGGGATAGTGATGCTCATTAATAGAGGACGTAAGTGTGTTGGAGTGCATTACAGTGTTGGAAAAAACAGCTATGTAAATTTAAATAATAATGTTATAAAATTTAGACAATAAAATGTGAATGATGATGTAATAGATCTATAAGGAGAACTGTAAGCAATACTTATCACATGATCAAAATAGACCACTGTAACAAAAGATGGAAACCTTTTTTGCTGGTTACCCATGCTTTTGTACTCACTTCAAAATTAACAGTGGTTAAACAAACAGATTTTCTCAAATGCAAAATAGTAGCAATCAATGAATATGTTTACCTGTTATATAACAATTATAAGAACAGTGTAAATATTTTCAAAAAAGCACTTAATGTAACTAGTCATCTGAGTTGCCTACAAACAATATTATTAATTTTATTAGTGTTCTTTTTTAAAATAGTAGAAATAGGACAAGAAGCCGAGGTCATTAGTGCAGAGTTAAAGTCTCATGTAGGGTTTAAACACAAAACAATAAATTGTTGGAAAGATTTATCTTAATTAAAGATAGCCTTTTAAGTTTAGAATGTTGTGAAGGTCTGGGGGGAGTGAATTACTGTTGCCCTTTCTCTTTCTAAAATTTCTGGATCTGTCACTAAGCACCACTGACAGAGCTTGGCCCTTGTAATTTTTTCTCATCATATCTAGATACCAAGTGACCATAGCAACACCATGTGACTAAAAAATTTAATCACTTTGCAGACACTAAGAGTGGCTTACAAGTGTTTTTATTGTATCTTGCAGGAGATCCAGTGATAATGTTTGACTATCATGACCCATGTCCTGACTCAGTGCTGAAATTTTTGATAGATATCTTTTCTGCAAGAACAACTTCAGAGTTTTTTTACACTACTGACATGATGGTGTTGCTTGAAATAATAGTAAGACAGATTTCAGATCTTTCACCAGGCGATCGGGTATGGCTTACAGTATATAAAATCATGTTATTTTGCTGTTTTGAAAAGCATACAGCATTATTATTGGTTTGTTAATTTTTACCCAAGTTTAACATTGTTTTTGCTCTTATAACATGAAGGGCAAAATTACTCAGCACTAATTGGGTGCTGGTTCACGATAGTTGTTGTTTCTGCAACAATGGCTTCCTATGAGATTTAGAGGTCAAATCATGAGATTGTGAGATGGAACATGTAACTTTGAGTCTCACTGTCAAACCGTGAGAGTTGGAAGGTCTGGAATTGTGTTCATAATGTTCAGTAATGACTGTTGGTATCATATAATCGCAGCCACAACGAAACAGTTATAATCCTTAGAAGGTTAAGCACAAGAGTAAAGGTTCAAGTCAGCTGAAACCAATTAGGTAGTGTATCTCTTAATGTAAAGCATTGGTCTAGACTGGGAATAAATCACTGCCTTAGGATAACATTGAGTCAGATTGCCAATTGACTCACTACACAACCTCTGGTTTGGAGAAGGTTGCCATGAATTGAGCAGGTGGCAGTTGGAGAGTTTACTGTTACAGTGGGGTAAATCTGGCCACCTCTGTTTACGGGGATAAACCTGGATCAAAATTGGATTGATGATGATGATGTAATAACTAGTAAATACCAGTCAGGTCACAAATTAATTTGTTTATCTCTACTTTTTCTTTTATACACAAAAACTATGTCCTAAATTATGTGGAATGGCATGGATAGGTGAGAACTGAGTTCCTGTCACTATTACACCTGATCCTTCAAAACACAGACTACAATGGCCATCTACAGGATCAACTATCACTCTGCTTAGCAAGAATCAACAGTGAACCAGATGATGCAGAACAGGACAAGTTTATTGTACATGAAATATACAAAACTTACTCTGATTTCTCAAGCTGAAGTTGAACTGCAATGATATTGTAGCAATGTATTACAATGTAATTATCATGAGCACTCAAAGGTGCTTAAATTTTATGAAGCATCAGAAAGAAATTACAGTAAGAACAATACTTTTTATTGTTATCTGAAACAAGAACTACATAATAGACTGAGATTTAAAAGACAATGAATTGGATGAGGCTGTTTCTTGGTTCTTTCTATCTACTATTAATTTTGTTAATTTTTTCTGTGTCAAAACCTTAAACTATATAGCTATATAATACAAAAATTATCATAGTTGTTAGTTTATTCAAACTTAAATCCTCTGCTGGTTAAATCTCTTCTTGCATCTTCAATTTCCTGAAAAGTAAAAGCAAAACTTTTTTAATCTAAATTTATTGTGCAGAGAGACAAAAATTAACTTTTTTGTCTGTGTTTCAGTTGCCAAGAAAAGGGCTATATATGGTTATAACAGCCATTTTACCAACATTCTTTTTACAATTAACCCTATTGGCTCATTGAAGCCAGCACTTCAGGGACAATTATCTGTCACGGTGTTACTCCAGGCAAAAGCTACTATTCATAATTTTACTAATCATGACGGAAATCCGGTAGTTCGCTTAGTTGTTAATGGGACACTTTTCACCCATGAGTAAATAGCATGCATATCTACAATGTTTAAGAATATTTCTTGTATATGACTACCTTTTACAGACTGATAGCCAAAGATTACAGTATTTCCATGAAGGGTATATTATTAAAGAATACTTTCTAAAAATTTTGGGCCATAAGAAATTTGAATATTCTCTCTTAAAATAGCTTGGCCAACACAATGCAGTTTTTGGATTATAAATGAAAGTGCTTGCTAAGTCATGACTTAAGGCCGTGTTACAGGAGGCAATTTTTCCAGCAACATGCAATGCAATGCTGATGATAAGGAAAAATTGCAAGTTGCTAGTGAGATGTCAAACTTGAGCAATTATTTCGCAACT
>JAOBBB020035410.1:0-15012 GCA_025331005.2 Zoanthus gigantus | reverse complement strand
CTTATCCGAGAAGACGCGAAAGTCTAACCATTTGCAGATGTTAGAGCAAAGGCAGCACTTTCTCCTCAATTATTTTACGACCCTGAGTGGTGGTCCGGCCGGGAAACGAACCCGAGACCTCCCGCACAGCAGACTGGCGCCTTACCAACTGGGCTAACCAGTCGGCGGTTATTATGTTGAATACTAAAATAGAAAAATGTGAACGCTTTGGTTTTGAAACAAGTTGATGCATTAGGAGAGTCGTCGTTTGCAGTTACACGTATACAGTCATACTTTTAGAAGCAGTTGTTTGTTGGTCGCATGTTGGACTCTCGACCAATAAAAACGAGGAATGAGTATCATACCCTTATTTTTAAAATTATTATTGCTGGCTGTTCGCCTACCTTTAAGGTAATGCTGTCGAGCAAGGGCTTGGTAATATTGGGATCGTTTTATCGATCGATTGTTTGCAATGGCTCTCACGATTATTTCCCACTCGTCTTTGTTCATTTTTCAAGCATGGTCCTTTTTGTATTTTTTGGTTAAATGTCAGTACCCGTTCAGCAAGCCAAAAATTTGCTGAGGTTTAAATGCGAAAATGAATTGATTAACTTACCGTTCAATCACGATAAATCTACTCCAGAAATTTTTCCTCGATGCATATGCTTTTAAAAGCAAATGCGGGCTGGGCCTCAGGGTTAAAAATAATCTGTTGACTGTGAGGGGTACTCACCGGTCAATTTGACAGGGGACTGGGGTGCACCTGCCCAACCTTCAGGGGCAAGAAAGGAGAGGCTGGAACGAACGAACGAAAACACTTTACTTTTGAACGTAAAATTGTGATACTCAACGCTAAAATTGCTAATTTTTTGGCACTCGATTCATTCGGTAAAAATACGTGCTCTCCGACAAATATTTGAACAAAAATGGTGGATATACTCGACCATAATGCAAGAAAAGTGCATTCCAAAATCATGGTTTTGAATACCTAATACTTGTCACCAACACTACAACGGTAAGAATAGTGTGCTGTCTCGCTTCGCTCGACAGCAATTATTGGGTTCGAGGTACGAGAACGCAACCCCTAATCAGTGTTTGGTAATCTGTGCATTAGTTGTTGTCCTGTGCAAATTTATAAAGGAGGTTTCTTCGAGATTGTATTTTCGACACACATTTGCCTGGCTCTGAGGTCGACACACATTGCCTCGCTCTGGCGTGGACACACATTTGCCGCGGTTTAATGCATGCACCTAGAGTCGCACACATTTTCCAAAGATAGTGATGACCAATGCTGAAAGTTATGAAAAATTAATCTGAAGTAAAATTTAACTTGGCGAGTTAAATTATTAGATTTTTGAAAGACCTTTTGCAAACAACAAACACAGCTCGTTGGTAGACCTTCAGCAGATCGGTAGACAACCCTTATGTTCAAATATGTAGTAATAGTATCTTTCTATTTAGGAACCATTTACCCTTTCCATTTAACTGCTGCGTCTACGCCTACAAACACATCGAACGCACTCTTCTAAGCCCCAATTAATCATAATATTATTTTTATTCAACTAATTTTCTTATTCATTCAATCTCTGTGCTCTGTTATTTACAGGTAAAATGGATGGCAAGTCGACAAGTGTCAGAACTTTAGTAAATGTATATGAATCACTTTACGATAAAGCTAACCATAAGTCGAAATTTGAACGTGAAAACTATCGCTATCAGGATCCTTTGAAGCTACTGACTGATAGTGGCTCATCGATACAACAAGAAGGCGAACGTTCTGTTGAAGAAAAGACAGTGAACATTTTTGGGAGGGAAGAACTTCCACTGGACAGAAATTTGACCAGTGGTACGTTTCCAACTTCAAACGTACAAGAATCATTGTCTGCAAAATCATGGCCTAAAAAGGTGGGCAGTCCTCCGCAAATTCCAGAAAGAGCCGATTTGATGGAGAATGTTTTTCAGGAATTTGAAACTGGATTCAATTTTGGGAAAAGAACCTTAAAAACACCCAAAAAGAACAGCACTTCTGTGACAAAAAAACCAGTACCAACTCCACGATCTTTTCGGGTTAACTCTTGTCCATCGATAGGAACGGAGCATGGTTCGACGGTTAATAAAGCATTGCTTGATGACCAAGACAGGACACCGCTTGCACTCCAGCAACGCACCGATAATGTGTGGAATCGGGAAACAAAGTTTTTAGACGAAACAGGAGATGACACAGAAAATTTAACTGAAGGCGATCCATGTTTAGACGAAAAGAATCGCTGTGTCAACCTAAAGTACTCTGATAAAAAACAAATGTCTAAAGTTGGAGATGATAGGAAGTTGTTTGACATCGGACGACAGCGGAGTGAGTTAAGGCCTCTACCTGACGGATCTGATATTCCGGATTCTGATGAGATAGCAGAGCTTATTTCTTTTGCTGATTTGGAAAATTTGGAAACGTCTTCGGTGAAAGACGGTGAAGTGGAATCTAACGAAGATGGTGATACTCTACCTCCGCTGCCACCAAAGGATATGCTATCGCGGAATTATACGCGTTTTGAGACATCTGTACCTACGCCTTTGCTGTCACCTTCTTCTAGTAAGGATTTCTTCAGACTAAGCCATCCTGCTTCATATCCTGATCAGATATTAGAAACACGGCAAAATTGCCCTCATACCCAAGGTAAGATGAAAGTACAGAGTTCAAGTGAACTGCCTGTCTCTCATATCCAAGGGATGCAAAATTTTAATTCGTCTTTTGATATTGTGCATCGTTCGACACCAATGCCAATTTCGTCAATGGCGCAAACACCATCCCAGTCTCGGGTTACATGTGAAGGGCTATCAGAATTATCCCGACCTCTTCCTCCAGTTCCAACGTCGTCCATGCCAGAAACAAGCGCTTACATTTTATTGGAGCAATTCAATTCCTCCTCTGTTCCGAATTATGCTTCATCAGCACCTTCATTAACAACAGCACATACAGTATTAAGTGAAACAAATGAACAGCCAATATACGACTTTCCATTACCTCCAGTTCCTCTTCCTCCAACAATTCCAGTCGATGTACTACATCAGCCAGCACCAGATTATCTCCCATTCAGTAAAAACTCTCCAGACCTAGAAATAAAAACTTGTAAGATAAAGAAAAATGATGTGGGAAGTTCAACTGATGAAAACGCAAATGCTGTATCGGCCAGTTGCTCTGAGCCTGAAGTTTTACCATTTGAAGAACTGAAACGGAAGTACGGCAAGTATGCTACAGCTGTTGCAGAAATTCACAGGGAGTATCCATATGAATACGACACTTGTCATGCTTGGCTTGTTGCCTATGATGGTGACAAGCAAAAAGTATTGCGTTTCTTTAAGATTAATATACTTGTGAGCTTCACCTGCAGGTCTGAAGGAGATTGTAAGAGGGCTCTGGATCTTTACAAAATGGACCTTCAGCGTGCAGCGAATCATTTATTGAACTCGGAGTGAGTAGATTCTAGAGACTTTAAGTCTGAGTTTTTTCCATCTTTTCCTGCAAACCGCAAACCTCAAGAAGTCAAGTGACCAAGGCATGCCATTTCGTTTGCTGTTCGCGTTTCATGTTTGTACGTCTGGTACACCTTCTATAGGTAAATCATTTACGGCAAGGCTTTTCGTATTCTTAACCATTGAATTCCCGCGTTTAACAGATAAAGTAAGGTCTAACAAGAGGTTAACTTTTACTTAGTGTTTGTTTTAGAATTGAGAAGGATTTTTGAGAAAGATTTCTTTAAGTTAAAGTCGCAGTGGTCGAAAAGGATG
The DNA here is from genome assembly GCA_025331005.2 of Zoanthus gigantus. Taxonomy (NCBI): domain Eukaryota; kingdom Metazoa; phylum Cnidaria; class Anthozoa; order Zoantharia; family Zoanthidae; genus Zoanthus; species Zoanthus gigantus. The sequence goes on along the minus strand of JAOBBB020035410.1, from coordinate 11,250 downwards.
AAAACAAACATGGCGCCCACTTTTCAGTAGTGTTTCTGTTGCTTCGAAGAAGTGAAAAACAAAGTCCTTGCTAGATTGCTCGCGTTTTAGACATCTCCTTTTTGTTTCTCAACGCTACAAAACAAACGTTAATCTTATATACAAAAAGGGCATACGTCAAACATGGAACCGCGAAAGTAAGAGATAACTTGCATGAAAGCAAGAGAAATAAAGGTAATTCTTCTTAAATCTTTGTATTTCCTCTCTCACCTTCCTTAAACCCAGGATGGTCCATTCTCAGGTTCTACAGATACGAAAATTTCTGAATCAATTTTTTGCAGGCAAGATAAAAACAAACGATTCATTATGCATATTTTTACCACATGTTAGTACAATTGGTTGAATAAACGTAAATAATGAAAAAAGGCCCATGTGCGCTTCATCGCAACAGATTTAAAACGTATGCTACCTTAACGTCCGCATTTTCGAGCAGTGACCTGTTCATAGGTTTTCCATGTGCAACTACCGAAACTTCTATGAAGGGCGCTTGTTTTAACTTGCAACTTTTTATATTAATTCACTAGTACTTCCTTCTGTACTCAAACAATTTTTGGATAAATCAGATTGTTTCCTTTTTCCAAGCTTTATAGTTTCGTACATTATCCGACAAAATCGAAGGCCGCCATAAAATCCATGAAACTTTAAGAACATAAAAAATAAGGCAGTTTGATATCAATTCTGATTCACTTCTCTACTTAGGTAAACAATGTGAGGCCGGAAAGTTAATTTTTGTTTGTATTCTTAGCTCATGAGATAAATGTATTTTAAAAATAATTTATTTTTTAAGTACGAGTATTACGTTTTGTTTATGCAACTTGAAACCTGAATTTATAACACAGCCATTAATGGAGAACAGAAAGATAAACAATTGGTCCCTTAGTTTCTGAACAAGTCAACGCTTTTGTAAATCTAACTTCGTTTATGATTTGATATTTTTCAACATAGTTATGTTAAAGGGGGAGTGTCAAGACTACGAGTAAAGTTTAGTACTAAAGTTTTGTTACATTTTTGACCAAAAGAAACAAAGGATGTTTCAGATAAAGTATGATTTTCGAACTGTCATCCACAAAATCGCCAAAACTTGATTTCGCGATAAGGTGGCTATTTTTCAAGATTTTGCTTACTCGGACCCAGACTCTCTAGTCTTGATACTCCCCCTTTTTAAAACAGTGGAAGTTAAACCTTTTTCAGTAAATGTAATCATTATTTTAATTTAGTTTATTTAAAATAGGCTGCAAATTTCTTTTGTCTTTAGTTAGATTTTAACGTAAGAAAACAAGGATCATCAATCATTAATAGTAACCGACAGTATGAGATCTAGGTAGAATTTATTTATATTATATTATATTATATTATATAGTATGTATTATTGTTATGTATTAGAGATATCTTAAGTTTAGAAAGCGGAATGTAGCATTCCTACTTTTTGTTGATTTGGTTATGCAATAAAGTAATTTTTTAAAATAGCAAACCACTTGTATTAGCCAATATCAGAAATACCATAATGCTCTTTGTTTGTCCCTCCAAAAGTTTGCATAAGAATTGTTTCTATTTTCTCTTGGGACCAATGTAAGTCTCATGAGAATATAAAAACAATTCTTATGCAAAATTTTGGAGAGACAAATAAAAAGTATTATGGTATATTTTTGATATTGGCTAATTGTATGAAGCCTAAATGTTTTGTACAGGAAGACGCACATTTATATAATATTAGTAAAAGGTCGCTCATTTTCGCGAGGTGCTTGTTTCTTAATTCCTAAAGCTTTTACTTAAGCCCTTTGCTGTGTTTTTAGTCTTTAAAATATAAACTTAATACGCTTTTTAAAACACCTAGTTTCTTCCAAACTCGTTAATTCTTTATCTAAGAGAAGTAATTGAAATGAAATACATTTGCTGGCATTTAAATTCTGGAATAATACCGGAAAATTCGATCGATTTTTCTTGATTCTCTTTGTTTTAGTCTTTATTAAGCTTATCTGAATATAACTAAAGCAAACAAAAAAACAATAAAAAAAAAAAGCAAAAAAAAAAAAAACAGGTCTGGATAGTTTGCTGCTGTATCTAGTTATTTAACTATCTGATCATCCCATCCGTATGACTGCAAAAGCTAATAACCGTTTTAAAATATCAACACTATAAAGCGGCCCAAGTAAGAGCTTTTTTCTTGTTATCAAGAGCATGAGCCTTAGACCAACTATTTTGTCGTGTTTGACGGATACTCCGTAGGAGTAGCAATGAGTTATAGCTAACCGTTATCATTTGCAAAAAAATTTGTGCAACAATAGCTGTTTAAAATCCTCAAGCTTGCATTGCGTGTTTGGTTTGTCTCAGTTTCTTTCTCGATCTGCACTGCTTAAATATACATGCTCTACTTACTTTTGCCGTTTAAGCCATTGTGATTTCTATTCTTGGATCTTCTTGGATCTTCTTCTTCATGAAATTAATTTAATAGTTTGCTATTATTAACGCATTTCTTCTTCGCAAATAAAAAGAACTGAGAAAAACTGGGATAACACTTTCACTAAATGACGGCAATCTTGAACGAGTTAATGTAGAGACTACTTAATTTTGCTCTGAATTGTAAATTGTTTTGATTATAATTTTTGTTAAAAATACTCTGAAGTTTCAAATAAATTTTGGTCATTTATACTATTGTATTTTCATCTTTATTGTTTAAACGATAGATGTACTAGTTCTGCTGTTGTTCTTGTTACTTGCCGTTGCTGGTCTTGCACTAATCTGCGTAATCATATACGTGAAACAATTACTTGATTCTGATTGGTCAAGAGCAGTGCAATTACTTTGTAATTCTGTGCAAAAAAGTGCAATTCCGTGCAGAAATTTTTAATTATCTTAAAGCTTATAAGCCAATCAAAATGTAAAAGTTTCTATGACAACGATGGAGGCATGAATTGTCCGTGCACGCATGCATTGTCACAAGCTAATGAGCCAATCAAAATGCAGAAGTTTCTATGACAACGATTGAGGCATGAATTGACAATGTATGCATGAATTGTCACGTCACTGTCAAGTTAAATTGCTTTTTCACCGCCATTTTTTTTATATTTTTTTCAGTATATGGTTAACATGTAATCGAACCTCATACTCATTGAATATGGAATTCATTTGCACTTGTGTGTTTTAAAAAGCTCAAATTGCGTTTACCCTAACGGACTCACGCAATTTGGATTCTTTTTAAAACACACTTGTGCAAATTGATTCCATATCGAACTCGTAACGGTTCGATTACATATCCTCACTGTCGCTCTAGTAACGAGAAGCCAGATTCGAAATTTAAGACGCCATGTTGGATGAGTTTGCAGGAACACTGAGGAGAAGAGTAAACTAAGAACCCCAAGAGGGAGTGGGGGAGTTGAAGGATCTTTTTCCATTCTCTACCACCCCCAAATCTATATTTTGCTTGTTTCCAGTTTTTCTTGGCGTGAGAAAACTTTGCCGGCTTTTCACCGATCTTACAAGATAGGCCGATACGCAGGCTAGTTTTCCACACACACTCACTTTCTCTAATAAATTTATTTTTGTCACATTTGCTTGTAAAAATTAATGTTAAAAATTTTTGGATAAAAGTTAAAATGTGTTAAAATTCTTAAAACGGTTTCCACCGTCCGGTCATCTTCAATAACTGCAGATACTACATTTATTTTTATGATTCTGTTTTATTTTGACAATTTTCTTTTGACTTAATGAAATTCATTCGTGAACATTTTTTTAAATATATGTTAACTTGTTGAACAGTTTTTAAGAATGTGTGTGTCGGGCGTGACTCTAATAGAGCAAATGATCTTCATTCTAAGCAAAGTTAGTAGAGTTGACTGGTTAGGAAACTTGTTGACTTTCTTTGTTATATGTTTTTTGTTCTCCTTTTCCCTATTGAAATATGACGTTGACCGTGCACAAATAACAAAAGGCTTTGAGATATAAATGAGCAAATAGCCAATAGACTAATGATGCATCACACCTAGAACAAAAGATCCTAACCGTGACAGTGCACACAACATGAAACAAAGAAACATAATCTTCTTCATAGTTAGCTAAGTTTCCTAACCAGCCCACTCTAACAGCTTTGGTGTTAGGTGCAGTTGGTAAGATCTTTGTGTTCTAGTCACAAGTTAAGGACTGAACTCAAAATTCGGCCCCGCAGAGAGGTTTTGACGTTTTGGAACCTTTAAAGGTGACTCAGCTATATATCCTTACGATTTTGATAAATTTTGCCCCAGACTTTGACTTTTCACTAACCTGTGATGGGTAAACTTTGGGAACCCTTGTTATGAGGGGGAAGGTGGTTTGGAGTGGTGCAATTTATTATGTCTTTTCGAAAATAGGGCATGGCTCCCCTTAATTTTTTTAATACAGATATCTTTTTTTTTCTTTCTTATACTTTTAATTTATAAGAACCCGTTAACTTCTACCTTTCCTTTGATAACCATTCCATTAATACTTTGATCTTATATACCTTTATACAATTGGTAATACTTTGTTTGTTGGATACTTCACAATGAATTCCTGCAGAAGTGTAGAGTTCGAAGAATTGCTATTGTTCTAAAGCTTGCCAATTGGCCATTACGGAATTGCGCAGGGAACTGGGGCGAGTTTCAATTTTTAACCAATCGATAAATTGACACCACCACATGAAAGATTATCTTGAGACAGCGTCCCCAAAAACCACATAAATTCTTAAAATGTGTTATCAGTTTTGTGACAACTTTAAAATCTTGTCATTCGGTCACCATTTGAAAGAAGTTGAGATGAAAATCGCGTATGCTTGCCCATTTTTAAGAGTAACACAGAAATCAGAAAAAAAATTTAGAGTTGATATGGTTTTTGGAAACACTGTCTCAAGGTTACAGACATTTGTATGGATTTTGAACGATGTTTCAAGGTCTATCACTTCGTCTCTGTTTACCCCAAAAGCATCAAACTTGGTCAAATGACAACTTTGAACGTGATCTTTCATGTAGTGGTGTCAGTTGATCGATTACTTAAAATTTGAAGCTCGTCCCAGTTCCCTGCGCAATTCCGGAATGGCTAATTATAACGTATTAAATGTAATAACTTTGGGCTAGCACAATGAAAATTAACAAACTGTTCACTGTTCACGTAAAACTTTAACACTTTCATTAAATATTGCGGAGAAAACTGCGGTCAATGAAATTTGAATGGTTCTCCAAAAATTTACTAATCACCTTTCATATTTTGACTTTGTTTTTTATTTTTAGGGGGACCTCCTATCGTGTGGACGTTAATTCGGATGTGCTTTCCATCAGCGTGCCAGGAATGAATGACGTCACGCTCAATGAACCAATCAGAATCTACTTTACAAACCTTCAGGTATTGTTTTCTTTTTTGTGTGTATTGGGAATCATTCTTTACCATTACAAAATGACTACTGTAAAATTATAAATCAGTTATTCAATCATCAATTATTCTAATTGATGTTGTATGACAACCTGAGAAATTTCTGTATTTTGGTTGATTAAGAGCCTTGGTATTTCCACTTAACTTACAATGCCTACCAAAACTAAATCGTCGCACGTTTTGGCTTTAAAAACATTTTTAAACAAATATTATTTTGCATAAATGTCATTCCTGATATATGAGAATTAACTTCTAACTATTTTGAAATATTGTTTCAGGAATTTACCGAAAAGCATGTGGTCATCCTATTAAGTATACAAGTTAAGAAATTGTGTATGGAATTTATAACCGTTAGGTTCTGAATCGAAGTGGTGTCATAACATAACTCTCCAAGAAAAATCCTCCCATTGCGTTTTGATTCCAGGCAAATCGCTTATTAGATTTCAAGGAGTCCGGTTTGTTTTCAAATTGCATTATCAACGGCTTCTCAAAGCTTTAAATAACAAAGAATTCAGGTGGAACTCCTTATGTAATTTCAAAATATAACACGAATAAACTTATAATAATTAAGATAATGTTTATTAAACTATAATCTTTTTCTTTTGCCAGAAAAACCGATCAGACACTCGGTGTGTTTTCTGGAATTACTCAGCACCGTAAGTAAATCCTATGGATTTCCGTTTTAAACCGGATATTTTGTGACTGCTTTTTATCTTTAGTTGTTTAAAGAAAGAACTTTTATCTTCACGTCTTACTTGTCTTTTTCATCAATTAAATATAGAACCTTGAAGTCCGTTTATGCAATAATATACCTCTTAGCTTATTGAGTAAAAAACTCGGGTCCGTAACTTACTGTACGGGTCGAGTAATGAGCTTTTGGGATTTTGAACGTTCTGGGGATGATACGTAGCAGAAAAGATTAATTGGCTATTAAACGATAGCTTTAATTGTTACAAAATCTTTCTGTGCTGAGATCGACGAAAAACGGTTCAAAGTTCACAGACACACGCAAACCTGTATGGATAAAAATGTTCAGCAGTTCTTGGCTGTCTCGTTTCGTCCTGGCAGAGTTTATTCTCTGATTTTGTGTTTCTTTGAACCAGCGGTATCAATCCACATAACGCCAACAGATTGTTAGTTCGGTCTTTTGAAATTGAACACACGTAGAAATATCCATTTATTAATAGATTTTCCAGCAAAAAAATTGAAAAAAAGAAAAAGGAATTTAAGACTTTATCCATGCAATAAGAGTTCCTCGAACAGAATTATCGTATTATTAACATGGTACATTCAAACTGAAGGTACGCTATTAAACAATTACTGAACAGCTTTTTGGTTCAATAATGGCTGCTCGATTCAATGTGTCTTGATATTAAGTTGAAATTTACGTAGTTAGATTGTGAATATTTTTCGGTAAATCTGAGTTTGAATGATGAAGAAAATGTTCTTTGATAAATCGTTGGTCCTTTTCTGAAAACTACGCAACGTGTCAGATTGTCATTGCTTACCAGGCCGGCATCTTGTAAAGGTTGTTGTTCAGGAAGAATTTTGTTAAGATTAAATTCCTAGTGATTTTTGCTTTATTTATTTTTTTATTTTATTATTTTTTTTGTCGCAGAAAATTTTATGTCTTTGGGGATGTGCTTTTTAAATATTTGTTTAAACAAACTCGTCAATTACTGAACTGAATACAAATTTTAATCTACTTTCTTGGCGTTTACTTTGTTAATACTTAAGGGTTAAAATCACAAAAAATATGTCACCCAAAAATAGCCGTTATCACACTAGAAGACAAAATACTCGTCAAGACGGGTTTCTTGTCAGACGAGTTTTTCATCTAATTTAAATTTATGACGGAGAACTCCTTTTGGCGGTGACCAATAATCAGTAATCACTTCTATTTTACTTCAATCACAAAGGAAACTAAGTAAACTATTTTCTGATGTGTTGTGAGTTATTTCTTTACAATAAACAATAGACTGGCTAATATCACACTGGCGCCCAGGTTCGTTTGTGTTCAGAGTGGTACAAAACGAAATATAACTTAGTCTAGTTTCTCAAGAAGATGGCTTAATATTTAGAAGTAGGTTTTATAAAAATATATTAAAGGTATCGTGCAGCACATGGAAAGGTGCAATCAGTTAACGAAGTTTAATGAAGTCCCATTTCAGTCGCATGGATCACTATTACCTTTTATATAACTTTGTTGTAAACAACAATTGTTATAAACAAAACTTATTAACATATACTGTAAGATGTTCCTGATGAGCAGTAGAGCAATGTTTGATAGTTGCATTGGAACTAATTATAGCAAACTTTGTCTAGAACTGTTAAGTTTGCATACAAAGTTTGCTTGGTCACAACTTTCTTACACCTACTGATGCCTATGGTTTTACCTTTTCTACTCCTAATAAACAATGCAAGTTGTTAAAAAGAAAAAATGCTTGCTGTTCACCACCTGGTTTCTTAATTACTTCAAATACATCTTTGATTTTGTTAGTCGATGTTCCTAAAGTCCGCTTTATGGTCGAATTTAATGATTTGAAATGGTGCGATTAAAACAAATAATATTGCAGACAACCCCGATGATTTTCAAATTTTTATGGCAATGTTGTAGATTGTCAGTGTAACTTGTGGTCGTCTGCCTCATGGCCTTGTATCTTTTCTTTTTTTTATTTCAATTTTAGTTGCTATAATATAGAACAAAAGAGGTCCACGCTTGTCACCTTTAAGAAAAGAAAGACGTCCAGTATTATAATTTTATTTTGTATTTGATCTGTTCGCCTTCTTTTAGTTCAAAGAGAAAACATTGTGTTTCGCATTTGCCCACTAGTCACGTATTTCAGAAATATTTGCTATTTCTAGCTGCCTTAATAATTTCCGCCGGATTAGAATCAAAATTGCCGTTACTTATCAATCTTTTTTTTGATTTTCTGCTTTTGTTTACGTCGCCCTTTTAGAAAGAGAGAATATATTTACCCATTGTTTCACTAATTGGTTTACCATATATGGTTTGACGGCTATACTCATCTTTTGGCCATTTATTTTTGCGTGCTGGCGCTTGTGGTATTTTGAAAACTATTAGTTTGATTTACCGTAGGGTTACTGACGGGGAGTATGCACAAGGTGTTTCAAAGAAGCTTTAAAACACAGGTGCAAGAACTCTTTACAAGGGTCGGGAAATGTAAGCGCGTGAAAACGTATCTTTACGGAAGAATTCTGATAATATTCATTTATTTGCAAAACCATTCAATCAAACTAATTTATTTTGTTACACGTGGTACTCACTTTCTTTCCTGCTTTATTTTCCACCATAAAGTTTAGATAATGTTTGTCTGTTTACACAAGTCTAGATATATTTGCCAAAATATTTGTAGTATTTCAACCGTGACTTTTTGTGGTATTGTTATAGTATAAAGCGTTTCAGCTTTTCCTATTGTGGTTCAAGAACATTAAACATTGTTTAACACTATTTTCAAGTTTTATCTCCAATTAAGTGAACTTTCTTTTTTCGTTTGAAAACAACCAGGGACTCGCACTGATGAAGACTACTCAAAAGAGGGCTACTTGTTCCAGCGACTCGATGACAACGTATGGTGCAGATGTTGGGTATGATACACGACGTTAACCTAATTTAAAGCAATCAAAATAGTTTGATTATCTGTAACTATTTTTATATCTTTGACAGGTTAAACTCGAAAACCAATACTTGCATATTTTTGACGACAAGGAATGCATGGAAGCTATAGCAGTAAAGATTCGATTGATTAATTGCGTTGTTTTGGACTGTGAAAGTGATGTTAAGCCCTGGATCCTAGAGGTTAGACGGAAATTTGGTAAATCTTTGTTCCTCCAAGCGGATAATAAAACAGGTGAGAATACGTTTGGAAGCTAGCGCTGTACACATTGATTTCAGTACAGATGATCTTAAAACCTAATAAAATAAAATGCGCCCAAAATGTGAGCAATTGCGTTGTTTTTGGACTGAAAATGATGTTAAACCATGGGTCCTCGAAGTTAGATGGAGATTTGGTCAATCTTTGTTCCTCCATGCAACCCAATAAAACAGTTGAGAACACTTTTGTAAGCTGTACACGTTTCAGTAGAGATGATCTTGCGACCTTATGTAGACCGAACGCGTCCAAACTTGTTTTGTCATTTTATCAAGTTAGTTAATTATATTTTCTTGGCCTTCCAGAGTACGATGAGTGGAAAAAAGCCATTTCTAAATCCATTGGGTCCTCACCATTTCCTCCGAGACAAAGCTCTGCAGACCAATCCGTTTCCCATCCGGAAGAGATCATGAATCCAGATGGATGTGATGGTCGTACGGAAGAGGTTTTTCACAATGGAGGCAAGGTATATTACGACTCTCAAGGTATCAGATCTTCAGCGCCAAGTCTTCCTCTAAACCAGTCCCCCAGGGTTAGTAGTTTTTTATTGTTGATACATTCTTGTTGAGTGTTAATGCCCTTCAGCTTCATACAATCACTTTTTGTCCCCATCTCAGTACTTAATTACTTAAGGGTTAGAGACTGATATGAGTGCTTTGTTGACATATACACGCACGCGTTGGCCACACATTGAAATACTTTATTTTAGAATTACTCAGCAGTCCTTCAGAAAGTATGTTCAATAATTTAATGGAGGATTCGAAGAACTCAACCAGTATTTCAAGTGTTTTCATATGTCGTCAAGACAGGAAGGTTTCTCAATTAAGTAAAGATCGCTATCTTGCCATTAAAAGTCAAGAATCTGCATATTTTCGCTCCCAAGTGTTCCCCTCGTCAACAAACCAATTTCAGTGGTTGAACTCCATTTTAAAAATCAAACAGAAAAACTAAACACAAACGTCGCAAAGTGCTGCAGTTGTATACAAGAAAACCAAATTTCAAATTTGTTTGAAAGGCGCAAAAATGTGGACGTGTGTCTGTATGGTGCGTGAAAGAGCCCGCTAAACCACTTGAGTGTATACTCTGATAAATGACAACTTTTGCCGGAGTAAAAGTTCAAAAAAAAAATTTTGACTAAAATATTCAGTGTTTTGAATTTATTTTCAAGCCGAGGGTTAAACGCAATGGTTTAAACGAATTGTGTGGAGATAAATCGAAATCACATGATCGATTTTGACCGACTGCGCCCATGAATTTTGTGCAGTGAATGAAGATTGCATATTAATTAAGAAGTAAAACATGTTCTCCGTGCCTTCATAACCTGGTGAAAACCGAGGCGAACATTAACAAAGAGGAAGGTGATATAGGAAGCGCGTGTGTATGGTTTAATTTTTTTTTTTTTTTCATGAAACTGTAAACTCTCACAACACTTGGAGACAGGCAACCATCTCATTTTAGTGCTTTATAGCACTAAAAAAACACACTTGACCAATGAAAAAGCACTTACTATCCAATTTTTGCAGTAGTGACAGATAAAAATGAAACTTTGATTTTAAAACGATTATTGAAAAGCTTTAGATGTTTTAAATTTTACGAACCCTACCAGCAGTGCATTAAAGAGTAATAACGTGCTAGTGTTGGAGGATTTAAATCTTGATGTAATAATATACAACGTTAGCTACACTAAGAATAGAACATTTATCAGAAAAATTGACGAATATACCCCGAGCGGGAATCGAACCCACGTCTCCCTGTATTCTAGTCAGAATTGCTAACCACTACACCATCAGGGACCACCACGCTGGCAACGTAACAAATGCTCTGAGATACGCTCTTTTTTTCTCAACCGTAACTACCCGGCCCACGTTATTGATAATGCTATCCGTAAAGTCTCAACTATTGATCGTGCTACCGCCCTCGCCCCTAATTCTCGTACTTCTAA